>JAJPCS010000369.1:5375989-5432743 GCA_021164005.1 Willisornis vidua nigrigula | reverse complement strand
ATCTATCTATCTATCTATCTATCTATCTATCTATCTATCTATCTATCTAGCTAGCTAGCTAGCTAGCTAGCTATCTATCTATCTAGCTAGCTAGCTATCAGTTAAGAACAGTTATCCTTCTTGTATCCATTGTCTGATTAAAGTTCCTTTTCTTAAATTTGATAAAGAGTGGCGTGATTATTGTGGAGGAAACCTCCTTCTCCACTTGTGGCTAAACATTTTGGTTTTTACCCCTCAAACCAAGACAAAGATAAATTAAAAAAGAAACTGAAACATAAAGAAGAGTGAATTACCGACATTGAAGAGTCCCAGGCTTTCAATATTTAAGGGAAACTTGTAAGAAAAATGGGGGCAAACATTTTAGCAAAGCCTGTTGCACTAAGACAAGAGCTAATGCTTTTCTACTAAAAGGGGATTGATTTAGATTAGATAAAAGAAAGAAGCTTTTTACAAAGGGGGTGGTAAAACACTGTCCCAGGTTGCCCACAGAGGTGAAGGAAGCTCCGTCCCTGCAAACATTCAGGATCAGGTTAGAGTGGGCTCTAAGTAACCTGGCCTAGTCAAAGATGACCCTGATCATTGACTAGATAACCTTTAAAGGTCTGTTCCAACTCAAAGGATTCTATGATTCTGTGATAAAAGACACTTTAGAAGAAAGAATGATTTTTGACTTTTTGAAAGTAAGAATATGAACAGAAGATTGCTAATGTATTAAATAAAGAGCTAGAGGACTGGAGAAGACAGCAACCAGGAGGAGTGGTTCTGCAGTACATGGATGACATTCTTGTTGCTGCCAAGAGTCGAGATGAGTGCATCCAACTAATTATAAGTCTGTAAAATTTCTTGGAACTGAGTGGATATAGAGTTACAAAAGAGAAAGAACAAATTGCTAAGGAGTAGTCAATTTGAAACTTGAAATATTCCATGAGCATCAGCAACTCAACACAGAAGAGAAAAAAGCCATTTGTGGTCTTCCAGAGCCATGCACAGTGAGGGAAATGCAAGCTTTCCTGAGAGTGATGAGCTGGTGTCATGTCTGGATACCTGACTACAGATTATTAGCAAGACCCCAGTCAGCAATGCTCTGTTCATGTTCCACCACACAGCAGGTGGGAGAATGGATTTGTTAAGCTGGGTAGGTTTAGCTTTCTTTAATATGTTCATCCAATTTTGTGTTCACTTACTTATTGTGCACATATGGTGGTAGAATCTGCTAAACAAGGGAACATATAGAAATGAGCACAAAATTTCCAATATTTGTTTTGGAAGTTTTATGATTAAAGACACATTTCTTCTATATTTGAGGATTTACATCATGGATTCCAGGAACTCTTTTACTAGACATTTGCAAATTTGGACTGATAAAAGCAAAAAACTCTGGAGAATGAACACAGAGTTTTATAGACAAAAGCTATGGCAATAACATCAAATCTTCTGTAGTTTCCAAATGATGCAATTGCTTCCCCAAACTACATAAGTGGGAAATATACTTCTCCCATCAGAACAGTACAAATTATATTTCTTATTACTTTTGTGATTATTACATTTCAAAGCTATTTCAGAGGGTATGTTACCTTGATTCTAATGGAGTAAGGAATAAAAAAAAAGAATCTTTGGTAAAATGAAGTCCTCAGTCAGAGGTATGTTGTAGGAAAAAACCACACCTAGCATTCAGCTAACATGGTTTTTCGGGGAAGCTGACTTGCTTTTGGTCTCTAAATATCATGAATAATTAAGAAAATAAGTGTTATAATAAGCCTGAGGAAAAAAAAATGCATATTGCATTAAACTGAACAAAACAATTAAAAATTTTATCATTGACACGTGTATTTAGTTCTCCAGTAAAAATACCACAGCTCAGGGCAGAAGGAAATTTATTTCTCCAAAAGGCTTTCCCCCCCTTATTTAGGGATTTGACATACATTGATAGGTTCACTGAAACTGCCTCTTTTACACATTAAGCCTTTTGAAAGGCTTCCACTTTTTTGCTCCTGCATACTATTTGTTTCATGACAGCATTGTTTACATTCCTCACAAAAATGCAGGCGTTTGTCCTTGTACTAAATGCTGTCATCCTTTGATAAGAAGAAAATAAAATGGGAAAAGAACTGAACATCAACATGTTTATTTTTCTCTCAAGTGAACATATACTTTCCAGTGTCTTCCTACTTATTACAATAAAAAGTTTATAGGGGAATCAGGTTGAACACCTACATTGCCATTACTTTGAAAAGAAAAGCAAATCCCAGTTGCAAAATCTCTCCAAACACAGGGCAGGAAGTAAATATTACATATTATTGTCCTTGCTTCATCTTCTCCTTGTCTTCTCATTCAGATGAGTTCAAAATTTAAATTTATTACAGAAAATCAAAACAGCAGTCAATCATATTGCAAAGATATCACTTCCAAAATGCTGATATACATTTCTACATCATACTTTGGTAGAATCTTCAAGATGACCTCATGACTTTCACAGAATCACAGAACATGCTGAGTTGAAATGGACCCACAAGGATTACTGAGTCCAACTCTTACCCCAGTATAGGACCATCCCCAATAGTCACACAATGTGTCTGAGAGTATCATCCAAACACTTTTTGAACCCTGGCAGGCTTGATGCTGTGACCACTGCCCTGAGGAGCCTGTATGAGTGCTCAACCACCCTCTGGGTAAAGAACCTTTTCCTAATATCCAGCCTAAACCTCCCCTGACACAACTTCAGGCCATTCCCTCGGGTCCTGTCACTGGTCACCACAGAGAAGAGATCAGTACCTGCCCCTCCTCTTCCCCTCACAAGGAAGTTGTAGACTGTGACTTCGATGTCAGATTAAGTAAAAAATCCACAACTTAATTCACAGCAACTGTGGGTCAGTCTTGAAACCATGACAAAAGGGTGCCAAAGCAATGTAGCACTGAAGAGTACCCAGAAACAGAATTCAATGAAGAGTCCCCAGAAGCAGAATACTTATTTCATTGTCAACTAGTTGTTTAAATAAACTTAAACACAGACTGTAATAGAGTATAAGGTTAAATAATAACTTGGTGGTAGCTGGCAAAATAAAAATATAATCTCAAGTTACCTTAGACAATTATAATGCTAAAAAAACACACCCTAGGGATATTTGTTTAAGTAAAAGATAATATAATGAATTGGACCAAAACAACCACATGCACATTGAGAATTTTATAAGTGTGAGTGAACAATAATCTGTTTCTGTATAGTTCTCTTTGTTGTCTTTTTAATATAAAAGACTATGTTTGCTTTCTAAAAGGTGTACTGACTGTATTGGATGTTTGGCACCTAATTCTACAGAATTGTAATAAAATTAAATATCTTGACTGTGTGTTGATGACTCTTGCACACTGGCTGAAAGAACACTGGGAAAACAACTGGGGTCTTTCACTATTCCTATCCTAAAAAATTAATTTAACATTTCTAATGACCTTTTACTGCTGAATTGGAAAACATGCAGAAATTGTTAGTCTTGTTTCTCTCTCCAGATATTTTCCTGTCTTACATGTTTTACAAATCTGTCACTTTGATTTCTGGAATCTGAAACAAGTATGGTGAGATCACAGAGGCAAAAGGAGCACTTTTGAATCACATAATGCCTTGCCTAGAGAAGGACATGACAACATTCTCTATTAGGTAGTTTAAAGATCCCAAATTTTCTGTACAACTGGAAGAGAGAATATCGGCAAGAGAAGATTAGATAGTATGAAGAGGAGACATGAAAATATATATGTAGTCCAATTTTAAGCAAGTGACAATGATTTGATTTAAGTGGTCCTGTGCAGGACAGTCTCTAAAAGTAATAGTTGAAGTTATTAAAGTTCAGGCAACTTCACAGTGAAATCAAATATAGATGTACTTGTAAATATATTTTCAAATTTCAAGTCATCACAGTGTTACTCCCTTTATTCCTCTCATTCCCTTCATCCACTAGGTCAGATCTAGCCAATCAGGCTCCTTTTATTATATAAGAAGCATAGCATAAATCCCCAGATTTATTTACTTTTTTGGAGAATCTGTAGATTAAATTGCTCCATTGGAGTAGTTGTGACTCTTAACACACAAAACTAAATGTGAGTTTGGACTTAAAATAACTTTGGAGCCAGATTCATGTTTGGTATTGTTAATCAGACCATTTTATACTGAACAATAACTTTAAACAACTTGAATTTTAAATACATGTTGCTGTAAGTTCAGATAGTAGACTCTATAGTATATAAGAATACTTTTTACTTGGTTTTGATTAGGATACTGAAAAAAAATTCACTTGTAATCCAAGCAAAAACCGTCATGTAGAGGTACCTAAAGCCCACCAGTCTGGCAAAAGCAAGGGCTTAAAGTTGATTATGAGGAAACAAACACCTTTTAAAACTACATATCAAATAGTAACCATACCATACAACCCAAAGAATCAGTGTAATTTGTAGTCTGCATTGTATTAGCCAACAAGGTGGGGTCAAAATGCTTTAGGCACAGAGATAACATTTTCGAAAATCATCATTGCCTGAAAGTCAACAAAAGCTAACACAAGGAATCCTCTGCTCAGAAAGACTCTACTAAAATATCACAGTGAGAGGTGGAAACTCTCCACAGAGCAGTTCACTGAAAACAAGCATTATTTAATCAATCACACTTCACAGTGGGTGCAGAGATCTTCCTCTATGTTAACAGGGGCAACAGCAAGTGTTACAAGGGATCAGAAGAAATGAGTAATTCACAACTCATGAACAACAGTTTTTATAACTTTACAACACTTCTGAAAGGTGACAATACAATTCTGTCTTATTCCAGATGAAGAAAAGTTAGAGAATATAACAAGAGAGATATTATTATTTATAGATATAACTGGAAAAAATCAAAATTTTTTCATAGTACTGAATTCTTATATGGAACTTGTATAATGAGCAAGGCTCCAAATGACTACCATTGAAGAGAGAAGCAAAAATCACTTCTAATAATCACATTTCAGAGTCTTATATCATACAGTGAAAATGATGAATACTTAATGGGAGATTCATGTGGAAAGTATATCTGACTGTCTTCTTTAACATATGTTTTATCAAACAGAATTTGCTTTTGTTGTGAAAGAATATCTACCTTATTCACATCAGACTTCTGTCTTCTTCAGTTAATGAATCAGAAATTTTATAGCAGACAGGGATAAGGAATGGGTGCTGCAGTCAGTAGTCTCTGCTTCTCCTTCCTTCTCAGGGGGAGACTCCTCACATTCTTACCCTGTTCCACTGTGGGGTTCCTCCCAGTGTTAGGTTGAGCTGGCAAAATGCCAAGTACCCAAAACGGGGAGTGAGAGTCTCCCTCACCCTGCGAAGACAAGGGAGAAAAAAAAACATGGAAAACTTAAAACAGGTTTATATATTTATACAGACAAGAGAAAATTAAAAGTAGACTACAATATAACACACACCTACACAAGTTAGATATAACAACAATTCTCTACCTCCCACCAAAAACAGATCTCATCACTCCGGATTTAAAGCACCCCAAAGGATAACCAGCAAGGAAAAGAATAACAATAAAATGTTTATTTCCCTGAACTAAAACAAAATGCGGAGTAGTAGCAGGGCAGCAGCAAGGCCTACCTCAGCAGGACAGTGGCAGTGTGTCCTGTCTCTTTCTCAGTCATGATGGAAATTGAGACAACTCCTCCTACTCTCCTGTATTTATACTTGAGGTGATGTCAGAATATGGTATTGAATACCACTGGCCCATAGAAGTCAGCAGGCCTAATGCAGCTTGAGTCAGCTGATAGTTTGAGGCCTACTCTGAAAACTAAAACCTAAATTAAGGCCTAGCTAAATCCCTAACACTCCCACAGGAGACAGTACTCCACAAACTTCTCCAATATGAGTCTTTCCCATGATCTGTAGTTTTTTCGTGAACAGCTCCAATGTGGGTCCCTTCCAGGGAGTGCAGTCCTTCAAGAACAGACTTGTCCAGGATGGGTCACTTGTGGGATCCCAAGTCCTGCTAGCAAACTTGCTGCCCATGCTGCCAAGTGCTTGTTCCAGTGCAAACTTCCCACAGGTTCACAGGCTCCTTTGATCATTCAGCTGCTCAGGCATTGGATCCTCCATGGGCTGCAGTGAAACAGGCTGTCTTACTGTGGTCTTCACCATGACCTGCAGGAGAATCTCTGCTCCAGTGCCTGGAGTACCTCCTTCTTGGTGTCTGAAGGGCTGTTTCTCTCATATAGTCACACTCCTCTCTCTCTGGATGCTGGTCCACAGCAGATTTTTTCCCCATTCTTAAATATATTTAAGAAGCACTACAGCTGTGGCTGATGGGTTCAGCCTTGGACAGCAGCAGGACGATCTTGAAGCTGGCTTGCACCAGCAGTTTCTCACAGGAGCCACCAAGTAGCTCTGTTGGACACAGAGAAAGCTTCTACAATGATGCCTCAGGATTTTTTAATTTTTTTTTTTTTTTTTTTTTTTTTTTTAGTTTTTATAGATTTTACAAGAAATTGTAGTAGATGTAGATTTTAATGTACCAGTAAAAATAACCCCAGTAGCTTAATGATTACACATAGCAGCCCCACCCCATATGAGTTTCTCAAAATTCTGTTAGCTGTTTAGTTTTCTTTTCAAGGTAGAATTGCAGAAAAACACCTTAAGGTGTAAACAACATGCTTCATTACCAAAATCTTGCCATGTAAACAGTTTAAGAACAGAAATACTCGTTGGTGAATGTGTAATGTACATCAGCCATCTTTCTAGGAAGTCCGTTCAGTTGTTTGACTACCCTCTTGGTAAAGAAATATTTCCTAATGTTAATCCTGAACCTCCCCTGATGCAGGTTGGAGCCATTCTCACACATTTCATCGCTGAATATTGAGAAGAAGACATAAGTACCTCCCTCTCTGTTTCCCATCCTCAGGAAGCTGTAAAGGGCATTAGTTTACTACTTAGCCTACTTCTCTTCAAGCCTTTGAAACCCAAGGTTCTCAACTGCTCCTCACAAGACATGCATTTCAGCTCTTCCACTTCCTTTGTTACCCTCCACTGTATGCATCCAAGGACCTTCACATACTTCTTAAATTAAATTGTGGGGCCCAGCACTTTACATAGGACTCAAAGTGAGGCTGCCCCAACACTGAATATAGCAGGATGATCCCCTCTGGGGAGCTGGTGATGTCGTGTCTGGTGCACCCAGAAAGGTGGTTTGCCCTCCTGGCTGCCCAGGCACAGTGCTGACTGACACTGAGCTGCTGCTGACCAGCAGACCCAGATCCTTTTTTTCAGGACTGCTGTCCAGGCACTCCTCTCTCAGTTTATAGTCTCTTCCCTGGGAGAATCAACTGCACCTCCCATTTTAGTATCACCATCAAACTTGCTAATGTATTAAGCTTCTGCATCTAGATAGTTAATAATATTTCCAACAGAACTGGCCCTAGAATTCAGACCGAGTAATTCTGATGGTCACTGGCCATCAGCCAGATGTAACCCCTTTCATGACAATAGCTTGAGCCCTGCTGCCAGTCCACACAGAGTATTGTGTACTTGCTCATCTTACAGCTAGATACCTTGTCCAGAAAGATGTGCTGGAGAATCAAAAGTCTTAATGAAATCCAGAAAAGCTACATCTCTCAACACCTCTTCACCCACTGAGCAGATGACCTTGGCATAGCAGAATATAAGATTAGTTAGACAACACTTTGCCTTTTTGAGCACATATTGATCGTGCCTGATAATTTCTGTGTCCTTGAAATGTCTTTCAATAGGACTCTCTTTGGTCTTCCCCATCATTTTTCCAGCAGTCTGACTTGTCTGCTATTTTGGGTCTTCCCTCATGCCATTCTTGTAATTTGGAATTACATTGGCTAGCTTCCAATCAGTGAAGATATCTTTAGGGTCTCATGATCTTTACTAGATGATTGAGAAGGTGTAGAGGACCAGACACAATATTTTGTCTCAAAAATTCTGAGTATTGCTACAGAAAAGGTGTGCTTGGAGGAAATGGTCCCACTGAGCTAGGGCAGTATTGTTGTGAGATGACTTCCTGCTCTGCTTTGAAACTCATGCTCAGTCTGCCCCTGTCTCCCTTCCTGGAGAAGGGCTGGCTGTGCATGTGTGAATAAAACAGCATGAAAAATCTAGTTTATGTAAGACATGAGCACCAGGTTATAAGAAGGAGTGAATCAGGCCCCCTCAACTCTCTCTTTTCCCCCTCTTTTTTTCTTTTCTTTATCTCACAACCCCAGCTCTGGATAATCCACATGGCAGAACCAACCTGGTAAGGTTCTTTGTTTTCTTCCCTTGCTTTGTCTGAGCAAAGCATGGCTACCATATAGCAATGTAGGCCACACTCTGTACTGAACTCCGCTGTGGGAGTTGGTAGCTTGTGAAACTGTGCTGTGCCTTATTGACTTTTGAGCAGTGGTGTTGTGTGGCTTGTAAGCCAGCACCTTTTGCGTACCGGTGTGTAGTGGCTTGTTAGTCAGCCCATTTTGAGAAGTTGTTGTGGTAGTTGAGTAATTACTGAAGTGTATTGTGCAAAATTAAAGTCTTGTTAGTCGACAACTGTTGTGAAAGTGTATTGTAAGAATTTCAAGGCTTGATAGCCAACACCTTTCCAGTCTCAATAGCAGGCTCATGGCCAGAGTTATGGCAACTGTACAATAAAAGCAGAAGAGTTCCCTGACACATAGTCTGGTGGGTTTTTTCAGCCTAATGAGAATTTATAATGAGCATCATGATCCATACCAATGGACCATGACAGAGGGGTTCCGGATTAACATCCACTAATTCCTTCAGTACTCTGGGATGAATTCTTGTCAGGCTCCATGAAGGTTGAGTTGGTACAATAGGCCCCTTACCATTTTAGGTTCCACAAATGGAAAATAATTCCTCCTGCAGTCATGGTTCTACTCACAGGAGCAGTAACAGTAAACACTGAGGGAAAAAAAGGCATTAAAAAAGCAGTAATGATATTATGAGTAATCCTCACTTTTCTATGGAGTTTGAGTGTGAGGTAATTCTGGAGAATCATTACTCCATAAAAATGCTATATGACACCTCCTATTCATAAATCTTCAATAACTATGTAGCTGTTAGCTTTAATCACACAGAATCACAAGTTCTGTGTGATTAAAGCTAACAGCTACATAGTTATTGAAGATACCACAAGTAAGTGCACATGTCATCTGGAGCAGAGTTACCCATGGTCTCTGCTGGACAAGTGCAGTAAAAACTTCAGAGGTATGAGGGAAAGTGTGAATTTTCTTCACAGTAGCTAGTATGGGCCCGTGTTTTGCATTTGTGCTGAACACAGAGTTGATAATATAGAGATGTTTTTGCTACTGCTGAGGCATGCTTGCATGGTATCAAGACCTTTCTGATTTTTGTGCCACCTCATCAGTGAGCAGTCTGGAGGTACAATGGGAGGTTGTGAGGGGATATAGCTGGGAAAGCTGACCCCAACTGACTGAAAATATATCCAGACCTTATGTCAGGCTCTTCATATAGAGCTAGGGGAAGAAGGAAGAAAGGGAGGGATGTTTCTAGAGATGGCATTTGTCTTTCACAGTTACACATGATGGACTCCTCCTTTCCTGGAGGTAGCTGAACACCTGCCTGCTCACAGGAAGTGGTGAACTAATTGCTTGTTTTGCTTTGCTTGCATGGATGGCTTTCGCTTTCACCATATTCCTTATTTCAGCCCACCGGTTTTCTCACTTTTGCTCTTCCAATTCTCTCTCCAGTCGCTCTGGTGAGGGAGTGAGTGAGCAGATGCATGGGGCTTAGTTGTCAACTGGGTTTAAATTGTGACAGGTATAAATTTAGGTGTCTGTGGAAAATGCATTTTGTGGTTTTATGTGTTTAAAATCTGAGAATTTGCTAACCTATGAAGCATACATCATGCAGAACATCACCTGTCATTACATGTTTCAGGTGTTGCTGGCACAGAATGTCTATGCCATATTATTAGTTGCTTTCCAAAAACAAATTGCAATTTTTTGCCTGTGGTTTGGTACCACAATTGTTCAGTTTTGTTTGCACATCAGGTGCAAATCAATAACTTTTATAATCAGCTTGAAGTGTTTTTTTCCCCCTGAAACTGAACAAATGTTCATAATTAGAAATAATTCATTATTAGAATGGAAAAAATATTTCACTGAGCCAAGGTCTTGGGGTAGATGATTACTGTATTTTTTAAAAAAACCCAACAAGATACATAATGCTTTTTTGGAAGTCGAGACACTAATAAATCCAAGGAGATGACTTAGAAGATGGAAGATAAATAGCCTAAGTTGCTAGAAATATTACTTTTTCTGTGGTTTTGCAATATCTCACTGAGATGCCAGTAGAATATATGTGGTATATGTATGCATCACTATATTTTTGAATATGTAGTTTTCCATTTCAGTATGTAAAACAAGAAAAGCAGATGAAATGTGATAGCCTGGCTGTGAGATATTGACAGTTTACTGAGTGAAAATAAATTTTCCAAAGCTAAACAGATTTACAGTTTCTATCTAAGACTTGACCTCTTCATTTTTAAATTTTGCACATGCACACCATGCCTCAGAAAACTAGCTCTATATTTAAAAAAGTCAGTCAGTAAAAACTATAGAAGTAGGTAGAAACATAGGGGGTGATCTAATGGTCATGTTTGCCTGCATGCACAGCACTATTTAACTTTGAGCCCATTTGCTGCAGTTATTCTCAGACTGTAGCAGTGATTTCTTTAACTAAAATATTAGAACTAAATTATGTCTGTCCCACATGGCTTATCAAGGGCAGAGGGAGCATATACGGGAGGACAACATTTGCAGCAGCATACCTTTGCTAAGGGCAACTTTAATTTGGCTTTCAGAATTCTGATACACCATGTCTGGAAGTTGATTAATACCATGGCTTTCATGTCCATGCTCGACTCTTACTGTAACATTCGTGTTTAAACATCTGCATTTCAGCGTGCTTTCTTTAGACCAGTTACTAATGCATCTGACTGTTTTCTCTGTTTTTCTGCACTACTATGACACTGATACATAAAATTTTGGCCTATTGGTGTGGATGGTGTAATTAAGTCTTCACTATTATTTATTTATTTATATATGAAATTACTTTTTAAATGCTCTTCAACCTCAAAAAATATTGTATGAATTATAAAGGGTCAGAATTAATGATGGACAGTCATACTTTGCCAGACTCCAAAAAAATTCAAGCATTTCAATATAATATTTTGAATTGCTTGTTGAAATCGGAAAACATTTAAACAATACAACTTTAAATATTGTTAAGTGATTTACTTTCAAAATAGAACTTAATGATCAAGCTTATATTTTAAAGTAAAATTTTACTTTCTCTTTCTTTTTTCTTTCTTTCTCATGGAATTTCTTGCAAGGTTAGGCATATCTCCTTTGTCCATATCAATGAAGGATATTAGATAAAGGAGTTTCTGATGATAATATAAAACTAAATGGTCTATCTTCATTTTGTTTGATTGGTAGCTTCTCTTTCTTCTACATAAAAATGAAGGAGAACTTTTGATGAAAATAGTGATGGAGGATTTCAGGCTACTAAGAAGTATTTTAGAAGAGAGTGAAAAAATATTGTGTAAATGAACAATTAAAAAGATGTATAGAAGTGTCCAGTTAGGTCATGATGGATACCCTTTATGAATGTTTTCTGTAAGTTCAGTTAGAAAACTTTATAAATTTGTTTTGGATACAAAGGCTGCTTGATTTTCCCTGAGGGCTGGGGTGTTTTCTTTGGTTCATATCTCACATGTAATGTGTGGTCACCACACCACTTCATCCTTCATTTGTGCTGCTGAAAAACCTGTGTTTCTACTACAACTAGAATTTCATTTGGGATGTATTACGAATTTCTAGTTGGAAGTCTGGAGAAATCTTGTAAGTTTTGAAAATTCAATTCAGAAAATCATACAAAGCCCAGACTTACCTGCTCTTAGAAGAGATTCTTGACATCACATAATCAAAAAGGGAAATCCTTTATCACTTTGCAAATGTCAAAGACATTCTCTGCATTTTTATTATTCTGTTGCAATGCAAGTATTATTTTTCCATTCTCTAACTCTTTCTCATCACCTTGTGATCAAAGCATTGCCTGGAAAGAAAAGGTTAGATTTATCAATCAAAGTTTGCTAGCAGCCCTCAAAATAATTGAACTCTCTGGAGAAACAAGCCCTGCAATTTTTGTTGTTGCTGTTGTTGTTGTTATTGTTTCAATATCTCCATAAAAGCCATTTCATAGCGGCAGAAAGCAAAGCTGATTATATGGATATGGATATGGATATATATATGTACATGGACATGTATATGTATATGTATATGCATATGCAAATGTATATGTATCTATATCTATCTATATTTATCTATATCTACATATAGATACAGATATAGATATGTGTTTACTTGTTTAGTGCCAATAAAAGTTTTTCACAGAATCCCAAATCTCTTAGTACATGAAGATATATATGAAGATTTTTTTGGACATGGTCAGCTTAATATTTTGTTGTGTATTTTAGTGGAATTCTGTCCAGAATCTAATTCTGATATTTAAGAAAGAACAGAAAGTAGCTCTGACAACAAAGTGGTCATCTGTGATTGCTGTTCATGCAGTCTTGTGCTAGAGTGTGTGCAGTGGGTTTCCATGGTTGCTGGAGTAATGGTTATGGTTTACCAAACATGTTGCATGACCACATCTTCTAACACAGATATTTTAAAATTAAAACACTAAGAATCTGTTGCCATAAGCAAAAAGTTGCAAGGTGTATAATTAGATCTTTCATAGCTATGTGAATGGGGATGCTGCTTACTGGATGGAACCATTCCCTGAGATTAGTAGGCTATAGTGGACACCTTTAGTGAGTTTTCTTAATACTGAAGACAGCACAGGTACCTGTAACTAATGCAGTCTTATATACAAAACACTCAAGATTTGAAACCTGAGAATAATTCTGAAACTTGTTAATAAATTAACAACTTAAGAGCACACTGTGAAAACACAGAACACCCATAGTGCTGGTAACTTGATGTGCAAGCTTGCAAAGTTTGCCCTGACTGGCGGAAAATAGCTGGAGGTCTGGGCAATCATCTGAGAAGGGGTACCGACCTGCCTACCAAAAGGCAGCAGTCCTGCAGTGCCAGGTAGCTGGGGGGGATCAGTCACTCAGAGACTCTGCAGGACTCAATGAGCAGTAAGAAGACCCCAGACTAAATAGAACCATGGGACCAAGAAGCACACATAGAGACTGTGAAGGATACATGACTATTAACAACATGTAAGCCCAGGGATTTCTTTATTCAAGGTCCCTCCCTGGGGCATAACAGCTTGAGCTGTTATTATGTCCCTTCACCACAACTAACTTAAGTGAACCAGAGTCCTGAGATTCTGCTATGGGAAACCCAGGGTTGAACAGGTAACAGAAACTTGTCTGACATTGTGAGTGTGATGTGTGCAGGGATTCGATTGTACACCTGTCAGTTCACTGGAGCCACCCACTGTGAACTGGCCTTGGTCCCAGCAGTTAAAGAAGTCTCAGGTGGTGACTTCCAGAGTGCCAACTGAATGGTCCTACAGGAAAATTTCCTTAACAGATTGCTAAGAGGAGAAGAAATTGTATACTATACTATGTACACTGGGGTCTGCAATATAGGAAAGTCATGGACCTGTAGGGTGAATCCACAGAAGGGCTATGAAAATGATGAAAGGGCTGGAATTCCTCTTCTTTAAAGAAAGGCTGAGAGAATTGGTGTCATTCAGCCTGGAGAAAAGAAGGCTTCAGAGTGATCTTTTCTGACCTTTCAGCTGGTGGCTTATAAGAAAGACTGAGACAGTTTTTTTACCAGTGTCTTTAGTCACAGGACAAATGGCAATGGTTTTACACTGAAAGTTTTTGTGTTGACTTCAGTGTATTTGGATATGAACTATATGCAAACTTAGAAAATATAGGACATCGATGTTTTGGCAGCCCACTCTAATGAGAAAAACTCCATTTATTTATCAGAATATCTCTGAAGGACCCATTCTTATTTAAACACATTTGGCAGATAACAAGCATAATCTACTTGCTTGAAAACTTCAGGTTATACATCTTGGTGATACAACTCTTAGTCATGGGGTTCAAGTTCACCAGTTCGTCTTAAAAAAGAAAGGAAGAAAGCTAAACTTTGTATACCTGCAAGAAATTATACTTTTTGGTCCACAAAATTCCTCATAAGAACTGAACTTGAAAATTAATAGAGAATTGCTCAAATTACAAAATAAATGTCTCAGAAATTGGAATTTCTCAGTCTCAGCTTTCACTGTGGTCTCAGCTCCTACACAGCTTGTGAATAACTTACTCCTAAAAGCAATGATTTTATGGCTTAAATGTTTTAATTAGAAGTTTGTCTGGTATTCTCTTTTACATACAAGAACCATTTTTTCACATCTTTTAAATTTTCCAATTAGAGTAATTTCTCATGAGGTCATATTAAAACTTGGTTGTAATAATGCCAAGATCATGGGTTCAATCCCCTGTACGGGCCATTGACTTAAGAGTTGGACTCGATGATCCTTGTGGGTCCCTTCCAACTCAGAATAGTCTGTGAATTGTGCTACATTCATATGTCAACTTTTTTCCCACTCAGCGTCATACTCCACTCAGTAGTCACAGAGAAGTTTAGATTCGATATGTCATTTAGCTCCAGTCAGATGCAGCTTCAAGATAACACCCAGCTCTGCAACAAGTCAGTAGCATCCATATTAAATTATGGGTAGAGCAAACATCACTATCATATATACTGTTGTGGCCAGGTATAATTTTTCCACTGCATTTTAGATCTTTACTTCAGTTCACTGTGTGCATTTGAAATTTTTAATGAAATCTGCCAATATAAGTAGTGACATTTTACAGGAAAAAGAGCATTGGTAGAAAAGGGAATAATATTGCAAGAAATATTTTACTTTGAATGTTTGTGAACATTTTTCAATAAATGTAGTATAATTTTGTTCAACTTTTACAATTTATTTCACTTAAAAATGTTGAAATTGGTTTTGCAGGTTTCAATTGTCCTTTGTCCATCACTGTCCCTTTAGCTGTAGAGAAGAAAAGCAGAAGAAAAAAACCCACTCCAATCAACAGAAAATCTAAAAGAGTATCTGAAGGGGAAAAAAAATCATAGCCCTGACTTCTTCTATTTCTGATAACACATTGTTACTTAACTTCTGTTTGTTAAAAGAAGTTTCTGTGAATGGATAGAATTTGGAGAAAGTATATTGAACAAAATTTCTCTTTCAAAGTGAATTAAATCGCTATTATAAATGTCATGAAAATACAAAACTAAGCTGATTCTTTTAGTAGGGATCCCAGAGTTCCCTTAAAAAATAAAATGTTTTTAAAATGTTTGGTTTTGCAAATTTAAAGTGAAGTACACATCTAGATTTGCCGAAAGAATCTTAACCTTCCTAATAAAATATTGTTGATGGTTACCATTAAATCATTATTTTTGACTGTAGAAGTCAACCTCATTCAATTACTGAGGTTTTTTGCAGTTTATTACAAAATTTGCTGTAGAACTTGCACTAGACACATTAAATCTTTTGAAGAGGTTTTTTAATGGCTGAAATGTGTTTTTGAGGCAATATTGCTTCAAACAAAAAGCATAGTGGCTTTTTTATGACAGGATTTGTTGCCATAAACTTTCCTAATAATTTTTTGATGGATACCATGCCTGTAGCCAACAGTTTATTTGTGTTGGGGATTATGAATTCATACAGAGCTGAGATTCTTACCTGTAGCCATTCATTATATAAGTTGGATCAGTACTTTGAAGGTTTTATTGTGTAAAATGATTTATAAAAAATTCAGAGATGGAGTTCTTTTTTATATAACAATGATTTTCTCTGTGTCTGCTAAAATCCTGGAAGGGAAATGCTCATCTTTAATGTTTGATAAGGTGCAATGCAATCCACTGTGTAGAAGAAACTAACAAAGTGGTTTCCACCACTTCAGGAAACTTCAAAAGCATTTTGAGAACATCTAGATTTTTTAATGCTGCTTATTCCACAGAAGAATCTCCATTCATGTTGTCAAAAAAAATCTGTCTTAATAATCAAAAATCCTGCACTAAGTTTTGTCCTGGGTGTAGGGGAGGAAAAAAGAAAAAGTCAGTATGAGTATTTTAACTCTTCCTCTCTTTGTGTTCCAGAAATGGTGTCTTTGTTTCCTTTGGAAAGCCTTCACAATGAGTTTCATGGGAAAAAAAATAAAATAGCATTAAAAAAATTTGAATTTCAAGGTATTTGTACCCTCTTTCACCTTCTTGCTTTTGCTTGTTTAGACAGATCCACATGGATTTGGAAGTTTCTAGTTAAATAAAGTCGTGAATATATTGCAAAAAATTTACAACTGTTCTATTCCCCTAAACAGCCAGAATAAACATCACTAATGAGATTTTAATACTTATTTCTAGGAAGCATTAATTCTTGACTTCATATATAGTAGCCATAGAAGGATTATGCCTGATATAACAGCTAAGAACCTGAATTATGTTAGTTTTCTTACTGTGACTAAGAGGGGCTAAGATCCCAAAATGTAAATGTCCCTTTTCCCTTTGAGAAGTGTACAAATGGATAATTGCATTGTTAAAGAATAAAAATACCCAAACTCTTGAAAAAACTATTTTTATTAACTTTCCTGAATTTTAAAAGCATGTCATTGTATAACCAAGTTAAACTGTGAAGCTAACTCAACCATTTACTGAGAAAAGCTGCAGATAATGTTATAATTTAACATAATCAGATAAACACTACAGGAAATCTCTTGTTTTTCTTGGTATTCTCATTGTTAAAGAAGCCACAGGCTAGAAATGTTAAAGTAGACTTATAAGAAATAGTATCATGCTGATCTACTGAAAAATATTAATACATAAGTAGCTCTATCATGCTTTCTAAACTATTAAATAGTTCACATGCATTAGGGAAAGATCTTTTATTTACTGAGGGAAAAGCACCATTCACCATCAGGCTTAAATAGCAAGGAGGAACAATGATTGGTGTGATATTATGTGCCATAAGCCAGGAGCATAACTATTCTCTAATCCTTTTAATTTCACACCATTAAAATTATGCCATGGTTCCCTAAACACTTTCCAAAAGATATTTTTTATTGTGCCAGTTTCCATTTTTCTGTGCTATTTTCTACCATAAATTGTTGCTAATGAAAGTCAGTACTGTTCTGTTTTAGAAATATCTGATTCTTCTGCATCTAAGGACTTTCTTGTCACTATGGAAGGGAAAAGATAATAAAAACAAAACACCACCACATTCACTCCAAGAAAAGTAAGTCTGCAAGCTGCATTGAATGGACAGCTGCTGCATGTTTTCAATGACAATATGTAGTATAGTAGAGGTTTCAGCCCAAGGAAAGTCATGCAAAAACAAAATAGGGTAAAGATATGTTTGGAACTACCGGAAAAAGAAGTATTATTGATTTTTTTTTGTTTGTTTGCTAGATTTAACTACTCCTATTATGGAGATTTAAAAACCAAACATAGAATCATAGAATGGCCTGGGCTGGAAGGGACCCTGAAGATCATCTAGCTCCAATCTTGCTGCCATGGGCAGGAATGCCACCCACTGGGCCAGGTTGCTAAAAGTCCCATCCAACCTGTCCTTGAACAATTCCAGGGATGGGACATCCACAGATTCTCTGGGCAACTGTTCTAGTGCCTCACCACCCTCATGGTAAAGAATCTCTTTCTAATACGTAGTCTAAATTGACTCTCTTTCACCTTGAAGCCATTCTCCTCTTGTCCTGCCACTATATGCTCTTGTAAACGGTTTATCTTTCTTGTAGACTCCTTTGCGGTTACTGGAAGGCTGCAATTAGATAACTCCCAAGCCTGCTCTTTTCCAGACTGACCAATGCGAAGCCTCTCAGCTTTTCTTCATAGGAGAGAAGACCCATCCTTCCAAAATACTTCATGGCCCTCCTCTGGACTCACTAAAAGAGGTCCATTCCCATTCCACTGCTGGGGACCCTAGAGCTAGATGCAGCACCTTAGCTGGGATCTTACCAGAGCAGAGTAGAGGGACAGAATCATCTTCCTTCACCTGCTGTCCACACTGCTTTTGATGCAGCCCAGGATATACCTGGCTTTCTTGAGCTACAAGTGCACACTGCCAGCTCATGTCCAGCCTCTCATCTACAAGAATACCCAAGTCCTTCTCAGCAGGGCTGTTCTTGATCAGTTCATCCCCTCAAGCCTGTATTCATACTTGGGGTTGCCCCCATCCAAATGCAGCACCTTGCACTTGGTCTCATAGGTTCCTATAGGCCTGATTCTTGTACAGGACTCTCTGAATGGCATCACATCCTTCAGATGTGTCAAGCACGCCACATAGCTTGGTGTCATCTGCAAATTTGCTGACGGTGGACTCCATCCCTTCGTATATATCATTGATAAAGATATTAAATAACACTGGTCCCAATACAGGCCCCTGAGGGACACCACTTGTCACTGATGTCCATCAGGACTCTGAGACATTCACCACTACTCTCTGGATGTGGCCATCCAACCACTTTTTTATCCATCTAACAGTACATCCTTCAAATCCATCTCCTTTCAATTTAGAGAAGAGGATGTTGTGGGGGACTGTGTCAAAGACTTTACAGAATTCTGGATAAATGACATCTGTAGCCCTTCCCTTGTGTACTGATGTAATCAATCCACCACAGAAGGCCTCTAAGTTGGTCAGGCAGGACTTGCCCTTGCTGAAGCCATGCTGGCTGCCTCAAATCACCTCCTTATCCTCCATGTGTCTTAGCATAGCTTCTAGGAGGATCTGTTCCATGATCTTCCCAGGTACAGAGGCATGGCTGACTGGTTGGTAGTTCCTTTCTGCCCTTTTCAAAGGTGGGTTTAATGTTTCCCTTTTTTCATTTCCTTGGGATTTACTTGACTGTCATGACTTTTCAAATATCATGAAGAGTGTCTTGGCAACTACCCCAGCCAATTCCCTTAGGATTCTGGGGTGTGTCCCACTTGGTACCATTGACTTAGTACATTCAGGTGGTCATGAACCTGATGTTTACTTACAATGAGAGGTACTTTGCTCCCTTAGTCCCCATCCTGCTGTCCATCCACTCAAGAAATGTGGGAAGAGAGACTGACATTGAAGACTGAGGCAAAAATTAGTAAATGCTTCAGCTTTCTCCTCATCAACTGTGTTTTGGTTTAGCTTGGCAAAATGCCAAGCACCCAACACAGAGAGTCAGAGCCTCCACCCAAGGGAAAAGGAGGGAGGGAAAAAAACTGAAAAAAACCCAAAATGTGAAATGGTAAGCTTCTTATATTTATACAGAAGAGAGAAAATTAAAAACAGAATATGATATAACACATATGTATACAAATGTAGGAAAAAAACCAAAACCAACCCCATTGAGTCGCCCACCCAACAACACAGACCTCCACCACCTCAACCCACAAAAACACCCCAAAAAGACTCCCCCTAAAAAAAGACACTCAGCAAGGGAGGAGAAAAAACAAATGACATAAAAATGTTTACTTCCCGAACCAAACATCTGTGATGTTGTGGCAAGGCCTAACACTCCTGGTACGATGATAAAATGTTCACTCCGCAATTGACCATGAAGAAGACTGATCGAAGTCCCTCCTACAACTAATTTTATACTTGCTTTGACATCAGAATATGGTATGGAATACCATATGCCAGTAGAAGTCAGTTGTCAGCTGGCCTGACCCAGGTCGAATCAGTTGATACTCTGAGGCCTGCTCTACAAATCAAAGCCTAAATTTAGGACTTGCTAACCCCATAACAGACTTTTACCTGTTTGCCATCCTAGTTTATTACATGGTTTACACCTTTGACCTTCCTTTTCTGTTTAACTTGCCTGTAGAAGCCTTTATTTGCATTCACAGAATCATAGAATCAACTGGATTGGAAGACATCCTCAAGATCATCAAGTCCAACCTTTGATCCAACACCACTGTGATTACTAGATAATGGCACTAAGTGCCACAACCAGTCTCATCTTAAAAACCTCCAGGGGTGGAGAATCCAATACCTCTCTTGGCATGCCATTTCAATGCCTGATTACTCTCTCTGTAAAGAATTTCTTTCTAATAGCCAATCTAAACCTCCCCTGGCAGAGCTTAAGCCTGTGTCCTCTTGTCTTACTGCTGGTTGCCTGGGAGAAGAGACCAACTCCCACCTGGCTACAACCTTCTCTTCTCCAGACTAAACAACCCCAGCTCCCTCAGCCTCTCCCCATAGGACTTGTGCTCAAGTCCCCTCACCAGCCTTGTTGCTCTTCTCTGGACCCACTCCAGCGTCTCAATATCTTTCCTGAACTGAGGGGCCCAGAACTGAACACAATACTCAAGGTGTGGCCTCACCAGCACTGAGTACAGGGGAAGGATCACTTCCCTCGTCCTGCTGGCCACACTATTCTTGATACAGGCCAGGATGCCATTGGCCGCCTTGGCCACCTGGGCACACTGCTGGCTCATGTTGAGCTTCCTGTCAATTAGTACCCCCAGGTCCGTTTCTGCCTGGCTGCTCTCCAGCCACTCTGTGCCCAGCCTGTAGCGCTGCAGGGGGTTGTTGTAGCCAAAGTGCAGGACTCGGCACTTGGCCTTGTTGAACTTCATCCCATTGGAATCAGCCCATCTCTCCATCCTATCAAGGTCCCTCTGAAAAGCCCTCCTGCCTTCCAGCATGTTGACACTCCCTCCCAACTTGGTGTCATCAGCAAATTTGCTAATGATGGACTCAATCCCCTCATCTAAATGGTTAAGGATGTTAAACAAAGCTGGGCCCAACTCTGATCCCTGGGGGACACCACTAGTGACCAGCTGTCAGCTGGATGCAGCCTTGGTCACCAGCAATCTCTGCTGATTTTACTCTTAACTCAGGCTTTCCACCCTTAGGCTTATCTCTGGAGAGCCCAGTTTCAATTCCTTCTCCCTTCAAACCTGGTTTAAAGCCTTCCTGATCAGCCCTGCCAACTTAAGGGCTACAGTAATTTTGCCCTTTCTAGATAGATAAAGCCTGCCTGATTTGAGGAGACTGGGTACCATGGACTTTGCCCCATGGTCGAAAAACCCCACAATTTTGATGGTGGTACCAATCTTTTAGCCACCTATTGATAAGATAGGCTTTCCTACTCCTCTCCTCATTCAACTCCTCATTCATCCCGCTAGTACAGGAACCGAGGTAAATACCACCTGTGCTCCTGTCCCATGAACTGATTGACCCAGAACCTTGAAATCCTTTTCAATTACCCTGGTAATCCTTCCATTAGTGTCATCACTGCCAGCCTGGACTACCAACAGTGGATAATAATCTGAGGGTTAAAATAGCTCAGGAAGTGTCCTACTAATATCCCTAACTCTGGCCCCACAAAGGCAGCAAACCTCCCTGTGGGATGGGTCTGGTCGACATACAGGGCTCTTAGTTCCCCTCAAAAGGGAGTCATCAACTATAACCCCCCTTTTTTTTTTTTTTTTTTTTTTTTTTTTTTAATGGCTGCAGTTGGAATCTGTCTGGTAGATGGGGCGCAACCAGGAGACCTTCCAGAGAGATCTTCCTCTTGACTGTCTTCTATTTGACTTTCTGGCTCCAGGACCTCATATCTGTTCTTTAAGGGCAGCCAGGGAGGGGATGGGGGTTGTGAGGGGTTTTTTTACCTCTCCAATCAAGGACCTGTTTACATTCCCTCCCAACCACTCAGTTTGCTCTATCTGCCTGATAGCAGGAGGGGTAGGGCTTCAATGTCTCCTGGTGGACTTCCTCAGGGGTTGAAAGGGTGCAACTCCACCAGTCAATTTCCCTTTCACTTTTCCTAATACTTCTTAGGTTCTCTACCTCTTCCTTGAGCTGTCACCAGGCACGCATGCTGGTGCCTTTCCCATAGGTCTCTGCTACTAATGCCAGACTCAGAGAGTCTGTACAGCCAGGGACCTGAACAGCTGCATCCTTCTTGGAGGGTTCTGCCTGTGTGAACTGCCACGCAAACCCCCATAACACCCTCACTAATGTGCCATGCCCCTGTTTGCCCGCTCCTGTTCGCTGCGGTCCAGTTCGCTTGTGCTCCCTGGAGACTTTTTAAAGCCCTCTCTAGCATCTGCTAATGAGCCTGTCCCACTCCTCACTCATGTGAATCTGTTCCCAAGGAGAAGCGAAGGCTGGACAGGAATCCCCTTGCACCCCATGCCAGGTTCAGTTCCTGAGCCCATTCCTACAACCACTGAACTACCAGATGTCGCAGTCTTGGTTGCTGGGAAAGGGACCAGACCAGCGACGGGAGGTTCGTTGACTCTCTGCTGAGCTGGTGGATAGCAGCTGCCCAGGCCCCAGGTTGAGTCTGCCCGCCCAGCGACCCACAAGCGAGACGCAGAGACAAGCAGACACCTCGGAGGCCAGGGTTGGTCTGAGCTGATCCAACTTTATTAACAGAGCCGAGGCTTTTTATAGCCTCTGTCAGGGAACCTTCTGGAAAAAGGGTGGAGCGAGGGCGGAGCATGCAAATTCGCTACAGGTGATAGGGCGAGGTAACTTAAGGGAGTGGTGAACTGGGGACGAACAGGATTGGACGGCCCCTCGGAAGAGCGAACCAATGGATCTGGGGTGGCAGCTCAAGTCTGCCTTGGGTAATGATAGAAACAGGGAGAAACCTTTATTTCCAACTTTGAATAAAAAACGGGGGTAACAATGGGTAAGGTCCTTAGTAGTTGGTCACTGTCCGGCTGGGGAAGGGTCCTCCTGGACCTTCCAGACGTCGAAGTCTGTTCTCCGGTCTCTTGCTCTCCTCCACTCCGTCATGTCCATGTATTCCCCACCTCCAACAACCAGACTTCATTCCTATACTCTTCCAAGGTCGCCTGGTTTTTCCACTGCCTATGTATTTGCTTCTTTCCCATTAGTTTGACCAGCAGCTCCCTGCTCAGCAATGCTATCTCTTGCCTTCCTTGACTGATTTCTTGCTTCTGGCTATTTCTAGTTCTTGCTCTCTATGGAGTACTTCCCTAAAGTTCTGTTCCGCTCCATTGTCTCTGAGTGCAGTCTCCCAGAAGATCCCTCTGACTAACTCCGAAGAGTTGGCATTGTGGTTTCCTAAAGTTAGGAGACCTAACCTTACTTGATTCATATTCCTCAGGACTGCAAGTTCCACCCATATGTGATCACTGCAGTTCCAGCTGTCTCCAATATTGGTGTTTCTGATTAACTTGCTTACATTGGTATCCATCAGATCCAACAACAATTTCCTCTGATAGGTCTATCTACTACTTGGATGAGGAAGTTATCCTCTACTCATGTATTCCATCAGTCTCCTGGATTGCCTACAGCTCAATGTACTACTTTTCCAGCACATGTCAGGCCAGTTGAAGACACCCAACAAGACAAGAGCCTGTGAACATGATGCCTGCTGTAGGTGGAGCATGAAGGCGTCTTCAGAAGGCACCTCTTAATCAGGGGCCAGTAGCAGGACACCAGTCAAAAAGTTCATTTTGTTGTCTCAGTCTCTGATTTGTCCTTTTTTCCTGATAAACTATAAAAATAGAGAAGCAAAGTCAGGTGTCTGGTATGGATTAAATGTAAAATTTGACAGTGAAGAACACGGAAATTATTAAATGCAATCAACATAAAGAAAAATTTTATGTGTTCCAGCTCTTTATTTTGGTGGATGATAGAATACCTTTAAGTCCTTGTGTGTATTTAGCTTGTATATTGGAACAGTCTATCCTGATAACATTTCTCTTAATAAACTTGTCCATATCTCTCAACAGACAAATAATTTGAAAACGTCTGTTGACATTCTGTAAATTTAATACTTGTTTAAGCTTTACTCGCAGTTTTACAGTCTTTTGGACTCATGGTCCACCACTTGCAACTGTGAATTAGTAATCCGCAATTCCACTTAGTAACTATAAAAATTGAAAATTTGGCATGTATTCCAAATCTGAACATCAGAAATGCCCATTAAAAAGTGCCAGGTCTTCACAGAAAAAGTAACAAGCTAACAAAGGAGTTCACAAAAAAAGTGGAAAAAACCCCAAACAACACCAAAACAATAAACCTGTGAATGCTGTGTACCTATCTGATGCTTTATAGTGTTTTTCTGCTTTTCTGAGGACAAATATATTTTTCTGGATACACTGTTTAGTCAAGACATTATGCATCATCTCTCCTTCAGATTTAGCCACACAACCAATCTCCTTTGTTGATCTGCCAATATTTTTAACAACAGACCAAAGCACTGGACTAAATGACTTTTTGTCACCAGAGCCTTAGAGCCATTGCAGTCCGTGCAAACTTCAGGTAAATATTTGCCAAATTGGAACAGACCTTTTAGAGTAATTCTAGATATTTGTGAATGGCTGTAAAGCACACAGTAACAGCACAGAACTATTCCACTTTGCTTATCTGCAACACTGCATTGATGAAAGTGATTCCCTCTGTATAACATACAGAACTAAATGCTGTGATCCCTCTCCATTTGTTTCTACTCTGATGGAAATTTCTACCTTCACATTCTTCTCTCCCCAGCCCCTTAATCATGACAAACACTATGGAGAGTCTCTGAGGCCTTCTCCCACACTTGTTATAACTCAGATAATATGGGTTTGAAATGCAGTGTATGTTGTGACAGATTTGAATAGACTAAATAATTTCTGTAAATGCTTAGCAGCTCACACCAAGGTATAATCACGGCATGATCATCTCCAATCTTAAAATTTCTTTGCTTTCCTAAGAAAGAATGGGGCAAAAGAGAAGAATTATTTGATGAGCATTTTTGATTTTTGAGGTTACATGTTTCATTTACATTTAGTAAATTAGAGTGCATAGCTATTGCCCAGCTGAAATTGTAGAAAATTTCCATTGTAAAATACTAATAAGAGTAAAATTATTCCTGAGGTTTAAAATGTAAGAAGAATAATGAGTGCAATATTTTTATTTACAATATTGTGTTTTAACATTTCCTTCAGATATTCTTAGGCCTTCATTCTGAGACATGTACAGCTTTGTAGATATGAATTGTCTTACCGTTGTGCTGTTTTTAATACATTTTTCAGCAGCTAAATTTCTTTGTCCCACTAAACAACACCCACTTGCAAATGAAACGGGAACAACAGCTCATAAAACTGCAATAAAATATTTATTTCTCTTCAGCAATAGGATTAATATCACTCTAGATTTATGACCCTGGAAATCCTTTGTTGGATATTTAATACATTAAAATAGCAGAACAAGGAGTCTGAGTTAAGAAATTTGGGAAACTTGAAACTTGTTATGTACTTAAGAGAACAGATTTCGGGTTTTTTTTCATACGACTTAATAAAATAGCAACAAAATTCAATTAGCTTGGCATAAAGTTTAATTGCCTGACAAAAATTTAATAGTGCTATTGTGTTACAGTTTATGTATAACATATATCAGAGTTGGTCTTTTTTCTTGTCTGATTAGAGACCAAGCTCTTCTTCATAAAAATGACAACTTCCACAACTTTCACTTGTGTATGGGCTTTGAAAAGGGGGAAGCACATATGTAATTATATTTGCATTAAATTTCTCTTGGCTGCTTTTGGGAGCTGAGTTTTGGGAAACATCCTGTGTATAATATAGATGGGCTTGAATGAATTTTCATATGTTTATTCTGGAATTTCATAAGTCATCTTTAAATCAAAACAACTAAAAAGATTTTCTTGTACCAAAAACATTAAACCCCACAAGACTTACATTTTTTTGAGATGAGTATTTATATCTTTTTATGTTATGTGATAGTTTCATAGTAAAGTATAAGCACAAAATACCATATTCCTGTGCATTCTGTGATTTTATCTATTTATATACTCCAGTTGATTCTGTATTAAAATCTAGAAATTAATATGTCATAATTATTTTATCTTTTGATTTTTAAAAAAATTCATATTCTCATGATGAAAAGAGCTTTTTGTTTCACGTGACACTGTGGAAAGCAAAACTATTAATGGTAAGATTTTTCCTCATAATTCCTCAAATCTTCTCATGTTTTAATGCTAAAATCACTTAGAGGAGGCAAGATATTTAACGAAACAAAAAAGCGTGATTTTTTTTCTTTTTTTGTTGAAGTATGAGACTTTCCATAATAATAACATACAAATCATATTGACAGTGTATATGCTGGAAAAAGTCACTACAGTCTTTGCTGTGGTGAAGCTCTTGAGGTGCTGCTACTCATCTTAAACTCTTATGTTCAGATATTGTAATGGTACTAGAAAGCTACTGATATGCAGAGAGTTAAATTTGGGTCCAGACTAAGCCACTGCAGAAGTCTTAGTCAATAAATCACACTATCTCAAAAAGATATAGACCTGTTCTGCAAATTAAGGATGTCAAACTTCTTTCATAAATAGTAAACTCACATAAAAAATTCTACTACAATATTGTCTATCACTTTAGTATTTGGGTTTGTGTTGATTATTCAGAGAACTGGGATGCAGCTGCAAAATAGAAGTGCTAAGGAGAAGTAGAGCTAAATTTTAAGACCATTATAAATGTTTAAAAGTGAGTGACTGAAAAATGGTAAATCATATCTAAGGGATAAAACATATTTTTTGTGTGCAGTAACTGTATTTTCTCAATATGATATTTACTGTTATACATGGACAACTGACTTGGAGCTTTTAAGATTTCATTATTAGAAAATGCCAATAATGTTTTAGCCAGTTATTTTGATGCTTTTAAGGAAAGATACTGCTTCATATATTTTAATATAATTTAAAGATTTTGAAGCTTAAGGGTTGCTGAAATGATAGAATCTATATGACACATTTATTGGTATAATGCATATAATTGGTACATTAAAGTGAAAGAATTAGAAACATGCAGCCATAGAGTGCTAGATTAGTAGGAACCTTAAAAGCTTTGTTTTCCCTCCTGGCATTACTGAGAAAGCATGCTTAATTAGCATAAAATGAATTAGTAGCAATTAAACAAAGTTGAGGTCAACAAATTAACCTCTTTCTTAATTTAAATATGACTTCTTAATTTTAGAGAGTCAACAGCTCAATGGAAATGACATTTGATTTAAATAGCATGTTCTGATATTGTTGTAATAAACCCACAGTCTATGACTTCTATGTCAAGCGTTATAATAGGTTCACTTAAAAGGGACTTCATCAGGACTGCAAATCTGTCTTAATTTCTAAACAAATCTAAAGCTATTACATTCTGCCATTCTGTGCTATAAAGAAGTGTTACTCAAACTCTATTATGTGAAATGTTGAAATGTTTGTTAAGTGAAATAAAAAATAGGCACTTAAATACTTGTGTCTCTTAAGATTGTATCATGCATATCAACATCAAGATAAAAGTTTATTCTTCTTGGACCATGAGCTCCTTTAAAGTGTATTTCCCCTACCAAAAATAATACTCCCCACCATAAAAAGTGATTCTTGTGATATGATTGCTACTAAAGGAGTGTCTAGCAAGGAAAAAGGCAGCAAAAGTAACATGTCTTTAGCATGTGTGTAGACACATCCTAAAAAAAAAAAAAAAAAGAGATTGGCTGTCTCTTTTTTCAATAGCTGTTTTCCAGTAGGTGCTCCAAAACAGAAAAGTACCAAAGTTTCTTCAAATCAAATGCAATTATTTTCTTCTGTTTACCTCAACAGTTACTCAGTCTGAATCATAAAGTCTTGCCATTACCCTGGTACCTTGAGAACTACAGTGTCTACCTCCTTCTTTGTAACCATAAGTAATTGTTCATTCTATGTCATTCATTATAAACCATAACATTCCCTCTAGCTAAACTGCTGCACTTCCGCTTCCTCTGGACACTGTGGATAGTCAAACAGACACTGAAATGGAATTCAGCATTTTAAAATAAAACCATCATTCTGTTTACACATTCTAACATTTTCATACCTTTCTTGATTCAAAAACATCTACCTATCTATTTACTTAAATTTCTCATGGGCTGGATATTCAAACATCAAAAGAGGAATAAAGATTTGAACAGCATAGAGTAGGATTAAAAATAGGGTAATGTCAAGTAATTTTATATGTAGTGGAAGACACCAAGAATGTTTAGCCATAGCATTTCACTGAGTTATCTCAAACATCTCAAAACATTGAAAAAGTTAAGAAAAAACATTAACAGGATGATAACTTAGATAATTAGAATGTCCTCTTTGTCACTAGTTTCTCAGTGTCATACAATGAGTATAAAGTGTGTCTGTTGTTAACTTATTACCTTGCCTCTTTTAATCATTTATGTGACAGTTTCTGACTCCTCAGATAACAGACCTCCTGTGTTTTTAAACAAAAGAAATATTTCCAGCAGAAGGGTGACCAAAGTTATCAACCCGATTAAGAAATGAGGTGTTCATTCTAAGAACTGGAGCACTATGGGTTTTCTTAAGTAGAGACAAGTAAAATACACATATAGATCTACTACTGAAGAATTCAGATTTCTGAAGTCAAAAAGCCAATTTTTCTACTGAATTCCCAATTAAGACTCTAGTTAAAAATTAGCTTTGTTTGCCAAACATTGTCTTTCATTTATTCCTATATATGTTGACAAACTGCCATAATTTTCCTGTTTAAAGTTGCATAGGAACTGCAAAATAAGCTGTGTTGGAGACAATTGGCTCAGCGGTTTGCAAGTCACAAATAGTGCAATTTTAAAGCAACTATAATAAGGAAGACAGGTTCTAATTATTCATAACTTCTTAACATTTGGTTTGAAATAGCTTGTGTAGAACCATGTTTCTGCATAGAAAATCAGGAGAAAATCTAGAAAGAACAATCTCATTTTTTTCACTCAGACAATTTTTTGACTTAATGGTTTAGTATTTTCTTCTAAACTAGCAGTTATTTTTATAATAGTATTGCAATAGTGAGATAGTGTTAAAGAAGATTTAATAGCCCAAAATATTGTATATCATAGCATTCATTAAAAGAATGGCTGCCGCCATCTTTTTATTTGAAATAGAAGAGCAAAAGATTTTGAAAAATGTAGAGGCTAACTGTTCTTTCTTACTGAAAATCACTCTGGCCATTTGTTGGGCTACCTGGTCATGTGACTTAACACAGTACATCCTGTAAAAACTAATTTGATTTGCAAAGTGTCTTGAACTCCCTAGCATTCCCTATGCATTTATTAAATAGTCCTAAAGTACCATAATCTCCAAGGTTTTCTTTATCAAACTAGGATGCAACTAGCTCTGTCCTTGGTTTTTCATTTTGTCTTGCAAAAGGTTTGTGTAAGTACAACTCTGCAAGCTTAAGGTTTTTTTGGAATATGTTTTTTTCAACCATCAAATTGGATTCACAACATGGGAGGCTGAAATGCAATTCATTGACTAATGACTAGCAAAGGTTTTAAATAACACAAAATTTTGACCCATCTATGTAAGAGTCTGAAGCAACTGCATACAGGGAAAGGAGTTGTACTAGAGTGGCAAGACAAGGAGATCATGTATCTTTTTGAATTTTCCTCTTGAAAGATGATGTATGGCTGTTTGACCAATTAATTAAGTCCAGAGGATGGTCAAAGGAATACTGACTTGATTTTCTGATGAAAAGTAGGCCCCAGTTAGTCTGCTAGCTTATAGCAAACCTGCCTAATTCCAAGGAAGTATACATCCATACTAAACCAGTCTGATTGTGGGAGTAGCTAGGTTATATGACTAGCAACTTTGGGTTTGTAAATATAATTTATGATAATTGAACCAGATCATAAAATTAATCGTATCAAGAAAAAGATTTATAATTACACAAATTCTTTCATTCAGAAAATGATGAAATCAGTAATAATAACTTGAGAACATTTTCTGCCTACTGAACTAAATGCATGTTCACAGCAGACACATTGAGAAGACCAATTGGAAAGCTTCCAAACAGATTCTTATGGTCTGTCACGTCACTAATTCACAAATTAAATCACCGAGGAAGAGGAATATGGTATGATTTTTCACAACAACTTCAAAGACTGTTACAACCAATTGTGTCTTACACATGAAAGTAGTAATAATAAAAAATGTTGTACTAGCACTTGGATCCTTAGGTAATGATGCACTTGTCAAAGTTTAATAAGTATTATTATTGCCATTTTACTGATAAGGATACTGATTTCCTCAGGGTGCTCAGTAAAACAAAGTAAAAATGACAATTATGCCACTGTTTCTACCACATGTCACTTGAAAAAACTATGCAGATTGCCAAGAATTATCCATTGTGCAGAGGCCACATTCCAGTTTGAAAAACTGGGGACCTTATCCAGAGGGCTCTCTAATCAGACCAAGTCTTCATACAACATCCTTTAGGCCAAAATGTTCTGCCTTGCTCTACTGCTTCTCTTCACTGTTCCCTCATTGTCACTTATTTGCTGTATTCTTATTATTTCAATTATCTCCAATTGAGCAAGTAGAATGTGATAACTTACTGGCTACCAGACTGCAGCAATTTTTCCTGCTAGTAGGTTAAAAAAATGCTATGACAAATTTTGCTGAGCAGCAGGACAGATAAGAGACACCCAGGTGATTGACAAGTAGTGCAGGGAACTGACGTCAACAGATGGGAAGGAATGATGGGAAAAGGTGCTGCATGTGGGTGAGTGAGAGCTGGGTATAAATGCATGGCAATACCGGTTCAGAATCCTTTTTAGAAAATACAGTTCTGGAGGAGAATAAAAAGGCGTGAATGGAGGGAAACAAGCCATCTAGTACAACTGCCTGACCACTTCAGAATCGACGAAAAGTTAAATTCAGAACTCGGCTTGCTCTTGTGGGTTTTGTCCTGTCTTTCTCACCTAGTCAGAGAGTGCAAGAATGATCCTCTCTACTCAGTATGCATCAGGCCTCATCTGGGCACTGCGTTCTGGGATCCCAGGCAAGAGAGAGGTAAGAACAAACCAGAGAGGCTCAGGGGAGGCAAGAAGAGTCTGTGGGGCTTGGGTTGGTTCAACACAGGGCAGAGAAGGTGCTGGGGCACCTCACAGCACAGAACAGTGCCTATGGGGAAGGCATCGAGGGGTTGGGGACAGCCTCTTCCCAGCACTGCTTGGTCAGAATGTGAGAGACCAGAAGCATCTACTGAGATTAGAAAGACTCAGCCTGGAGATAAGGAAGAAAAATCAAAATCCCTGTGGGAACCATTAAGCACTGGAGGAAGCTGACCAGAAAGTTTGTAGTATTCCTCAAAGGATGTTCATGCAATGCAGTGTAACTAATCCACAACGGTTTTTAACCTGGTAAAAAGGCAGATGGAAAAAGAGTAGATGCCTTTAGGTTGTCACAGTTTAGTGCACTGCTGCTAGCGATCATATGGTGTGGTGAGGAGTGAAGTAGATGAACCCACACTTGGAAAAATCAATCTGCCCTTGATCTCCCCCTGCCAGAATTCATGAATTAGCTATAAGGTCCACATTCAAAACCTACCTTTTTGGTCCTCCTTTGTCTGGACCAAGAAAAGAGACATTACCACACAGATTCAGTAGTGCTCAAGTATTGCAGTCATCTGTTTTCCAAAAACCATGGCAAGCTATATTTCATCCTATTTTTATCCGTGTTACTACTGTCACTGCTTTCTGAATTAAACATTAGATCCTACTACTCTTATTCACTTTAAACTTCCTTCCCTCTGAGTCACCAGCTGTAATAATCCAAGTCCAAGTCTTTGTAACAGCTGAACAGCTTTGTTTTCTGAAAGTGTCAGGTTACTTCAGGTCCAGGGGCTCCGTGAACCCAAGGGTATGACCTGGTAGCCTATGCTCCTTGCTAACACATTCCTGAGACTCCTTCCTTCCCCCTGATACTATAATTACATGGTATCAGGAACCACGATGAGCATTAGCCCAAGGAGCCCATGCCTTGCTATCTTCCCATTTCCTAATAATACAGACTGTGATTTAATTCTTTGAGGGTCACAGCATATTATGAACTATCAATTGCATTAACACACTTGGACATGCACACATATATATACAGGTTCTCATTCTCCATATTTATAAGAAAACACTTAAAATTAAATCCTCTGAAGGAGGACAAGAATATTTAGACCAAACTGCAAAAGTCTTAGTTGTATAAGACAAAGCAGAGGATTACTGAGGTAGGGGACAGAACTTTGGAAACTTTCTGATTTTTGAAAGGTAAAATTAGCTGTGGAAATAAAATCGTCTCTTGCCTGCTTTCTTCTTTTCTGGAAAAAAAAAAGTCACACTAAAATATTTTCATAATGCTACTATTTTCCTCTACTTATATGCACTGTCACAGTGTCCTGAACAAATGCAACATTCTTGAAAAAATCCAGACAAGAAGAAAAAGAGTAAGCCAGAAAAATGAAAATGCAGTTTTGTTGTCTCTCTGATCTTGATAGGAGCACCTTCTTCTTTCCCTCCAGAAAAACAGTTGGAATATATGTCTATACCTATAGATACATATAGATATATATAAAAGATCCCTCCTATGCTATGATTCTAACTTATTTCCCCAAGGTTCACCATCACAATTCCCCACACTATGTCCCCATTATGTTGTTATTACAAGATGCTGCCCTGACCTGGCACATATGGCAGTATTAACAAGAGATTTTTTTCCAGTTTCAGAACAGCACACTGCTAGAATGCAAGGCTGTTGTGTGTGCTTTAAAGAATTGTTAGCTATTTTCATGTTTGTAATTAAGTCATTTGAGACTTGCAAAGTTTAGTATGTTGGTCAATATATTCTTTAGAACACAGCACACTGTGGTGTTGTAGACCAGAGCTAGACGGGATCGCACACATCAATATGATGTCCAGGCAAATCCAAGGTTTATTCAAAATACAGGTGTATATAACCTTAACTGACCCCGCCTTCATTTACAATATCTGACTCCAATTGGCTGAGGCTGGAAACATTTCTTTTTAGGGTTAAACTGAAACCTTGTAGGTGGACCCTTTGGTCTCACCTGGGTCTGGGAGGCCGTGGCAACTCCCCCTTTCGTTTCAAAGAACAAACTAAATGCAAACAACATAATACACATTTTGTTACAAAACAAAATTACAATCAACATAATAACACTGTAATTTTAAATCTTGACTCCTTGACTAATTGCAACTTGAACTGAAAGGCTGAAAATTGAAAATTTGAGAAAACTTTTGAAATATTTTAGATTTTGTCAATTCAAGACTTAGCAGGGTATTTTGTGGGTTACATATCCCTACCTCCCCCTCTTTTTTCAAATTAACTTTTGGAAGGAGGTACATTAACCTTTTTTAACTAACACAAATCAATACATGACTAAGACATGTATGCTTGGGATTCAAACTCTTTACAACTAGTGGAAAACAAAATATTTTTCTCACGTGAGGTACAAATTCTTATTAACAATGTTCATTTTGCGCAAAGTGTTTATGAATGTAGAATGACTTCATATAGCAAAGAAATAAGTTCAGTCCAGCTGAGCTAAATTTTCTTATGCCATATTTCAAGGCTAATTCTCAAAACTCCTGTGTGGCCATCACAGAGGTCTGAGAATTGCTCTGAGTTTCAGTCACTCTAGACATTCCACTTACATTCTGCAGAAAATGTTTGCAGCTGAGGGGACAGGTGTCCTTACCTCTACAGCTTGTTGGCAATTTTAAAACTGCACTTTAACTGAAAATTACAGAATTTCAAACTTTCAGCTTTTTTCAAACTAACAACATGCTTTTGAACTGAACTGTTCTTGTTTGATTGGAGTATAAATCTTTAATCCTTAATTTTAGGCTAGCACTGCTTGTGGTAGTGGTTTCCATATGGGAAAACATTTTTGTGTCTGGGTTTTGATTTTCTGCATTCTGTGGTTTACAGCTTCTCTGGTTTTTTTGAGGTTCAAACTTACTCCCTGTCTTTATCAGAGTAGTAGCATCTTTTTTATATTTAGAATAACAATTCTGGGCCTTGTGCCCAAATTTACCACATTGGTAACATTTATCCAGTGAAGCCTTGAGTTTTGCTGTATTTTGGTTGTGTTGGGCAAGATTTTGCTACAGACTTCCTTTTCTTGCAATTAAAGCAAGTTTCAGGGTTTTTTCCCTCTTTCCTTTGGGTAGTTTGTTTATCTATTCCTGTGGCTATAGCAGAAGCTTGTAGCTTTGCCTTTTTCTCTTTCTCTACCCAGGGTAATTTTACACAGGCTTCTATTAGCTCTATTAATGTTACTGTAGCAGAAAGTGAAGCAATTAGTTGCTTACACTGATCCTTTACATTGTTAGTTACCAAATTCTTTAATGAAGCTGGTTTCATGTCAGCATTCTTGGGCTGTTGTGGAACTTGTGCGTGCAATGAATGCATTTGTGATATTAAGTTGCCTGTCTCTTTAAGAGACTGCGCTTCCTTGCTTCTGTTAGCAGGATCTGCTTCAGGAACTGTTGGTACCTGTAAGGAACACAACTCAAGAAATGAATTGTTATCAGACCAGGGGTTTATCTCACTCCCCAAAACTTTTTGTTCCCCTTTAATTACACTATGAATTTCTTCTCCCCCCCTCTGTCCGCTTTTGGTGCAAACAGCTGTTCTGTTGTTTTCCATTCCGGGACACAGCCGGTGGGTGTAGCTGTCAGTGACCAGGTTGTAGTCTCTGGCTGGTGGCAGTACGGGGCTATGGTGCTGGGATTTCCCGTCGGCACTGTGTCCGGCACGCTCGGCGCTGTGGGAACTGGGTCCCAGGACGCACACGCTGTTTGCAGGTTGCAGGAGAGAAGACGCGCAGGATGGTCTCTGCTCCTCTGGGGGTTAACCTCTCCCCTCTTTATGCAGCGGGTCCACGCAAGAGGTGGTGGGGCGGTGTTGGTTGCAGGATCGGCTCTTTTCAGGCTGGCTCAGAAACGACTCCAACTCCGATCTCGATCCCGGCCCCGGCCCTGGCGTCGGCCCCGGCGGGCTGCGAGGGACTCGCGCTTTGCACATGCGCATTGATTGGCAAGCTGTAGGGAGGGGGGCGGGGCGGCCCCGGCGCCTCGTGGTAACTTTTCGCGGGCTTTCTGTTTCTTTGTTCTTTCGGCCACGCGGGTTCTGTGTGCGGCCGTGGCTCCCCCCACTCGTGTCCCGCGACTCTGGTGTACTCGCAGGGTGGCAGGGGATGCGGCAGGACGAAACCAGCCCTGAGGTACTCGCCGGGCTTTGCTGTCTTGGCTGGGGGCACTCCCGTTCGCGGTTTCTCGGGTTCAGGATATAAATAAAATTGACTTACAGTTTGGAGTGGCTGGATGTTTTCTGTGACCGTGGGGATGCTCCGGTTCCAGGCTTTGTGCTGTGATTCTGCTGCTTTTGCAGCGGCGGTGTCCGGCACAGGCAGGTAAAACCTTTGATCCCATGCTCGGTGTGTCTCTGTCAGTTCTCTCGGAACTGGGACTTGCAGCTCTGCATCTCGACACAGCTCTTCAGCTCCCCTTCTCCCAGGCATTTTTAGGTTTTCCCGGGCTTGCTCTGTTTTTAACAGCATCTTTCTAATCGCCGTATATGACTGCATATGCGGCAAAACTTCTTCTGGGGCAGTTTGCACTAAGTTCCCCAATTCTGCTTCAATCTTATTCCAAAATTCTATGGAAAACATGAGGCTAGTATCTTTTAGGTACTCTCGGCTAAGGCAAAAATCCAAAAATTCTTTTAATGCCTGCTTTTCAATGTCCGTTTTTGTAGTCTTTGCTAACTTTTCAAACTTTTCTAGTAATAAGCTCGTTCTCGAGGGCTGGGAATTCCCCATTTTTTTTTTTTTTTGTAACTCACCGGTGTGAAGATCGTGGTTCGTCTCGGTCCACGCTTTTTCCTTTATTATTTTTTTTTCCAGTGGCTCTTTACACAGCCACTCTAAAACTTCTCCTGAAGTTTCAGAAGCTCTGCAGGCTTCTGACAGGCTCCCATAAAACTGAGGCCAACGGTCGCTCTGAGGGCGGCCTAAGCTTCTAGTCTGGTCTGCAGATGGTTTTCTTCTCCCCAAAAATCACACGTTCGGGGTCACCAATTGTTGTAGACCAGAGCTAGAGGGGATCGCACACATCAATATGATGGTCCAAGCAAATCCAAGGTTTATTCAAAATACAGGTGTATATAACCTTAACTGACCCCGCCTTCATTTACAATATCTGACTCCAATCGACTGAGGCTGGAAACATTTCCTTTTAGGGTTAAACTGAAACCTTGTAGGTGGACCCTTTGGTCTCACCTGGGTCTGTGAGGCCGTGGCACTGTGGTATAGAAGGGATGTTACAAGGGAAATTTTTCAAGAGTCCTAGCATAAAGTTTATCTAAGATTTTCAGTAATGAGCTCACCAAAGCAAAACCAAGTGATTGCTAAAGAAATTAATTGATGACTTTCAACTGGAAGGATAGAGGCTGAACTGCTGTAAAGGATAAACTGAATGATATTAGGAACTGGGACAATAAATTGACAGTGTTGTAGGTGTGGAAAAAGCATCTGTATATTAATTATTCATGATATGTGTGTTGTCAACTATGCAGTAGCAGCTTGATTTCACTACACGTAATCTTTAGGCATACTCTAAGCACAAAGAAATGCTAATGGCATTGCACTATGCATGCTAATCCCCTATCTTTATGCAATTCATGATGAAGAATTATTAGAGAAATGTAGAAGATATGAAACCAAAAAATATATATAAGAAGAATCTAAAGGTATCCATTACTACTGATGCCTAAGGTAAAAAGAAGGCATTTTCTGTCTAAAAGAGGAATGATACTTCAGCCTTTCTGTGGAAAATGTTATTAGTTCCATGATGTTTGTGAGAACTCCTAATAAGCTCACTGTGTGTCCAATGAGATGGTGTCAGTGATGCAGGAATCTCCTTTCCAAGCCCACTTCAACAGAAGTGGCAGCCCAGTACAACTCTGAATATCCCCCTGGACTCAGAGATTTGTAAGGAAAAAAGTATAGAGATAATGGAAAGAAAACTTAAACCAATAAAGCTTTTTTCCTTTTCCCCTCCCCCCCCCCCTTCAACCCCTAAAATACATTTCACAGGAGAAGCTGTGGGTTTACAGAAATATACTGTGAAGCACGTGTGCCATCACGGAACTATTAGACAATTATAAGTAGCTAATCTCTGTCTTTCCCCCTTCTATTTAGTTTTGTTATTCTTTTTCTTCTTGCCATTGCATGAACTTAGATTGTGAGCACCCTGGAATAGACACCATTTTGGTTTTAATGCACTATTTGTCTCACCTGTACTTGAAGCACCCAGGACATTATTGAACTCTATAAAATAAAATTTAAAAAATAATGAGAAAGAAACATCTTAAAAATCTCTCCTGTGAAATCTCTAGGACATCTATTACTGCTTATATCCAGAAATACTATGAGAAAAGCCTCTCTCATTTTATCAGCATTTCCTGCTATAGTCCCATATGAAGCCAGTATGCAATAATATATTCAAATATTAAAAAAACGAAAGCAAAACCAAAAACAAACACTTCACATAAAAAGAGCCTAAGCTCATTCCTAGATTTGGGTAAATATTCAGAGGTTTCTCATCCTTTCTTAGTAAATACACTTCAAAAGCAGGTATTCTTTACATGAGTCTGAATTTCTAAAAATAAAGGGTATTTATAATCTCAAAAATTTTAAAATAGAAAAATAGCTTTCAACAGTTTCTTGCAATTTCTGTGCTGTACTTTAAAACCCTTCGTTGTCTTTTGCTGTAAGCTTTAAGTAAGATATTCTGTTTACTATATCCATTAAAACTGTGAGGTTTTTTAAGGCAGTAGGATTACTACATACATGGCACATTTTATCCGAACACTACCTCATGGACTGCTAAACGGAATAGGTCTGTGCCTTTATGGTCTTCATACGATACCAAAGGACACCTTGAATAGTAGGAGAGTTATCCTTTTGCAGTTTTTAAAGTGTCAGAAAGATAATACACTCCTCCCTTCTTTTTGATATTTTAAAACCTACTTATAGGGGATGAGATTAATTTTTATTTCAGAAGTAATATGTAGCTGAACACCATCACCAGTGGATGCAGCTCCAAAGTGAACAGCCGTTTCCCCAGCATCTCTGTAAGTACAACCATGCATGTAATTCCAGAGTGTTCCTAAATCTAACTCACATCTGATATTTGCAATCACACATTTGGAGCACATGTAATAGCTCCATGAATAAGGTAGATTTTTCTAGTCTCAATATGTCCCCTTGCCTTGTGCAGAGGCCATGGCATTTCTCTTTCTCTCTCTCTGATTAATTGGTCACTAACGGTCACCGACCGAGAAGGGACGGCTTCCAGGCACACACTCCATAGTCAGTGAGAGAGTGAACAAAAAAGCAACATATTAAAGTGTTGGTTAGGGAAGGTACTCGAAACTGGGTGAAAACTTAAAGGGGATTGGGTGAGAGTGAGTCAGCAACCATTAAACATCCAATAAGAACTGAGTCTCAGAAAGAGGAGAGACGCCTGAGGGGAAGGATTTGGAACCTGGATGCAATTGGTTGAGGGCAGGAGCAGAGTGGAAAACTGACAACTGGACAACCAATGGGGAAACACTCATCAAAGGACAGGGGAATTACACAAGAAGGGAATGAACATGTGGGGGTGGACAGAAAACTTTTTGAACCCAAAACACATACAAAATCTTCCACAATTTTTAACAATTAAAATTCCAGTGTTTCAAGTCCATTGTCCCTTTCTATTTTTATTGGCTCTGGTTCTTGATCCTCATATTACACTCTGATAATATTGTTTCCATTCTTCATATGTTATTCATTTTCCCAGAGGTCACCAGCTGAAAGGCTGATTTTGAATCCAAACTCCTCAGTATTTCTCAGATTCCCCCATCTGAGTCATGGGTTGCAGAGTCAGAAAGCTCTGGCACAGTGGTGATACTGCAACTGTTACTGTTTTTCCAAGGATTGAAAGACAGCAAGCAAAGCAGGAAGAGAGATGAACCCAGACTGCTAAAGTCACATAGGACAAGAGGCAGTGAATGTGACATTGACTTTAGCATTTACTGTATGTTGCATAATTAGAAGCACAAGCTACTGTTATACCTGTAGTTTATCATAATGTGGGCTCATGCAGTGATTGCTACTCAGAGTGCCTGGATGAGTCAGCTTTACTTCTGCACATCTTAGCTAACCAAATTTAGATAGATAGTTCTTCCTTTGAGTAGAATAGCATTTCTGTGTTTAGACACAGCAGAGAAAGCTGATAAAATTTATGTTTAAAATTGTGTCTGCAAAGCCCTATAACCTTCCTACAGCAGATATATTCAACTGAAAATAAACATTAGAGGGCTAGCATTCTCTGTTATTGCATCTAACCAGGGATAGGAGATGGAACTGATGTGGGACAGTAGGATTAATATGTGGTTCGTTGTCGGAGGAGACCAGACCGAGAAGGATTTCAGCGACTGGCAGATCTATTGCCAGCGCTGGCTGGACGAAGAAGCGGAGTCCTGGGACCCCGGGCAGCGCGCGCCGCGGCTGGATCGGGGCCGGGGGGGGGTTTCGGGCAGACACTTCCTCAGTTTAAATGTGATACCCTTAAGATGTTTTCCCGGTTTCTTCTTCCCACCAACTCCTAGAATTCCGCGGCCAACCTCACTCTCCTATTGGTCCTTCTCCCGTTCCTCCCCTCCCTCCTTCCCTTCGTTTGCATGCACCCAATGAGGTGCGTTACTCCTCCCCGTCTCCTCCCCTCTTCCCCGCCCTCATCCGGGCATTTCTCGCGCGCCCCTTTTAAGCAAGCGCGGGCGATTAAACTTGGCTTTTCCCTCGTGGACCCTTGGCTGCCGTGGACTTATTCCGTTCGGGAGGGTCGCCGGGCCGGGGGCGGGAGGAGCCGATCCCAGCTTCTAAGGAGCCTGATCCTGGGAAAGCGCCGCATGCGTGCCGCCTGCCGCGTGCTGCTCGCCGCTTTTCTAGCCTTGCTTCTGGGAACGTGAAAACCCCTCCACTATATTAGTGGTTATTAATAATCCGCTGATAGTTCGTAACTGCTAACAATGAAGATCAACTTACTATTTCTGAAAAGATAAAAAGTGTGAGTGAAACCGTGGAACCTGTCAAACCCTCTTGTGCAACTACAAACAATATATAATATTAAAAAACTCTTCTCTTTGTGTAATCCTTCAGAGGCCTGTGTCTATCAGGCTGTATGAATGATTCTAAGTACAAGTCACATCTTAAGGTGAAGCCCAATTACTTGTATTGTAAAGTCAGAGAAAATACATATATGCGTATTGTCTGTATGTGTGCATTCTTACCTTGCTGTTGCAAACATACAGAATCTCACAAAGCTGTATACACATTCTCTTACATGGCTAATTTTTCATTATGGAATACCCAATATTCCATTAAATTATTGAAGACCATCCTTTTATGCTTATTACTGAGGTTGCTGATATTATTGTCAATTGTCAAATTTGGTTTCCTGTTGTTGATTTTAGTCAAAGAGAAACACACAGCTGCTGCTGCCATGCCAAAGCCCATCAGTCTCTCTAGACTGCATCGACCTCAGGATATGTAAAAGTAGTGGATAAATTGGAAGATCAATGACTTGTCCCTCCTGCTGTGCCAGATGCTATTGAGAAATTAATATGAGGTTAACTATAAATAAAAGATAAAAGATGATAGAGCTTACATTGTAAAATATTAAAGTTGGACACAATGTGTTCTATGAATCTAAAGCAAAAAGCTGAGAAAATTAACTCTGTAATTGTATCCACTGTCTTTGTTGATACATGAAAAGGAGTAGGATAGAAACACGCAAAACTGGTCTTTAATAACTCTTTGAAAAAGCATAAAGATTTATCAGAAGTGGCCACAACATTAGATATTGCAGGAAATTATCCTCAAAAATAGTCTAGTTTATCAGAAAGAAATGGTGATGTTGTATACTGTTCTGTGTTCAGTAGTATAATTCTGGAAGAGCAGACTGATCACTTTAATAATCATAGAATGGCCTGGGTTGGAAGGAACCTTAGAGATCACCTAGTTTCAATGCCTCTTCCAGGTGACAAAGTCACCTTTCCCTAGACCAGGTTGCTCAGAGACCCATCCAATCTGGCCTGGGAGGTTCAAATCTTAAGTGACTGAAACTTTGAAACTTCCCTTGAAGCTGTCTTTGTTACTAGATTAACCAGAATGCATGGGCAAATCACACTCATTACACACATGTATGATGTCAGATGGAGAGACATATGTGCCCCATCAGGAGCTTGTCTCATAAAAAGCACCTTCAGAAACAGCTGGTATTCTTGTTGTGTTCTTCTTACACATTTCCTCACCAGAGATATTTATTTTTTCTGAAACACTTAGGTCTGTCAATTCCTGGAATAATAAAAAATATTAATTTAATTCACAAAATTGTGAGTGAAACTCCACAAAAATTGCCTGAAGTAGTTCAGGGACTTGAACTTTACCTAAAATTTCAGCTCTGTGTTGTCCACCATTGTGTTAATGTAAGGAAATTAATAGAAAGGAATTCAGATTTATAATTTGACCTTATTTATATTTCATTTAAACTACTTAAGTATTAAAGTAATTTCCTTTGGAGCCAAGTTCATTTCACATAATCAGGCATAACCTATGCGGGATCTGGTCTGACTTCTGTAGAGCAATTTTTTTTTTTTGTGCTTTTTGTGTTACTTTGTTTCCCCAGATAGTATGAAATACCAGAAGAGGATTCATATTTTTCTTAATGATGACATAATGTATTGTGCATGAATTTTAGAAATAACTGATTCTCTGTCTTTCCCACCTTCATAGGTACACAGCTGCTCATCACCTAAGACATAGTCACATGCATCAAGACAAGAAAAGAGTAGCTCAATATATTTCTTATTGGGTAGGGTAATGACTTCCTTACATGCACCAGACACTTGTACAACAGGCTATTCATTAGAACAAGATTATTTCTGGTGAATACAGAATGACTGGAAAATAATGAGGATTGTCTAGAGATCTGCTCTTCAAATCAACTGAATGTGGAAATAACTGAATACATTGCACCCATGGTGGAATAGTCAAATTCTTTTTTATTATCATGTGCATTCAGGCAACCACCCTAAAGCTGGGCAAAGTCCAGTATGGTGTGTCATTACATCTACCCCAGCCCATGCCAGTGGTTTTATGCTGAATTCTGAATGATGCATAAAAATGACTGGCAGCTAATTAAGCACAGAGTAGCCTGTCAGCATGAATTCATATGAGGTCTCAACAGATTTCTTGTCACTCTTATTTCTCTCTAGCTACTATTGGAATTTTTGTTTGTGTTGATTTCCAAATTGGGATTCAAGTGGTTTTGCCAAGCATGCTGATTTATCATTGATTTTCAGTTTCAGAGTGATGACTAGAGTATTTCCCATAATGTATATGATATCAATTGACCATTTTGCTAAATATAAAATCTGAGGATTTCCCATGAAAACAAAGCAGTATTAGGCAAGTACGTTGTGTTCATGTTGCAGATTGCAGTGCAATTAAAAACTTATACACAAACATGCACAGGCACACAAGCTCACACAATTTAAATAGGGGTAAGTTTAAGGAGAAAAGATCGGTTTGCATTGAAGAGCTGAAAGATGGAAAGAAAATGACAATTTAATGGAGTCTTAACAATGTTTCTCTAGGAATTCAGATTTTTCAGAATTTATGTCATCAGTGTTTCAGATTGAAAAGGGGGATAATATTCTTGAATGCTTTGTTTAGGCAATATTTCTTGTCCATTTGAATTGGCACAAGGAAAACTGATTATTCACTGGCAGCATTATGAGGCAGAACATAGACCTTGTTTCATCAGTCCAGCTGACTACTGTTCAAGGAAAGTTAGACTCCGAAATCTTTAAATAGCAATAATTTATCTGATAGGTAGGTCTCTTATGGCTGCAGATGAATTTACTGTAAGTTTATGCAAAGAGCCTTGCTGTTTTTATTTCCAAACTCATGAAAAGAGCCTTGCTATTTGTATTTCCAAACTCTTATCTCCTTTCCCAAGTTGCTTCTCCACCTGCCTTTTCACATTCAAGGCTCAATTAAAAAGTAGTATACAAATGTCCCACCCAAAGAGAAATTAATGAACTTGTTTCTTCTTTAAAGCCACATCTGCTAGTAGATGAACTGGGCTGCTTCTTGTCCAAATTTGTGGGAAGAATTCCCAAAGTATGAGGGTTTTTTTTCTTTCTCCCATTTAATTTCTCTCTTTCATGATCTGTACATTTTCTTAAGGTCAAAAAGTATGCATTATGAAGGGAAAACTAATTAAAGAGCAATGCCTTCTGACCTCACAGTTACTACCATGTTTGAGAAATGAATAGGAGGATCACTGTAAATAAAAGATAAAAGATATGGCATTTGAAGTGAAAAATTAACCCTAGGCACAAAGTGATGCGTCAAATAAAGTCTGATAAAATTAAGCCTCTGGGATAAAGGGAGACATTGTTTATGTTTACTAAGAAAGCAGGTAGTGGAGAATTATGTCTGTGTATGTTGTGCGCATGCTCATGTGCATGTGTGTATGCATGGGAAAACCCCAGAATTCAATCCCACTCCCCCTTCCTCCACATCCATCTCATTCTCTACCCGCTTCCCTATGTAGACCTAATGTATATTTATGTTTATGACTGCACATATATTTGTGATTGCTTTCATTATATGTATTTGTGATTTATGTTCCCATGTACAGTGGTCATGAAAGGTGTGGGAAATTTAAAAATAGCAAAGGCAAAGCTACTTAGGTGTCTGCAAAGCTGAGTGTTAAAAAGTTATGGCATGCAAATATATGTATATCAACATATTGGCCAAATATTAATTTTGCCAATGTCTTTACAGAGTCAGTATCACACATCCACTTCCAAATATGGGCAAACAAGGGTGGGGAGCAGGGTAAATAACAAGTAAATGATGCCATGCGTGCCCATTATCATCACAAATTTCCTGCAGTTCTGGAAATATATAAACACTGTTGCTGCCCTAGAATCTGTAGGGTTGACTTTAGAACAAGCCAAATAAAGTATTGGCTAGGTTCTGAGAGCTAAGACCACTGACATCACTGGAGGTACACTGAACCACTCTTAACAACTGGTTGGTAACATGAATTGATCTACACAGATTTACATGGCCAACTATGCTTTATGAGAACCACATAATCCATTGTTTTCACTGCTTCTTTTCATTTTCTGCATAGTGTAAGGAAGTGCAAACAACATCACAATTGGTTTTTCATGTCTTACTCTTCTTTTGTTGATCTGGAAAGAATAAAAGGTTAATGAAGCTAAATGTCTTGGCACATTCATATTGTAAGCTGCTTGGTGAAATGTGTCTTGCAGTATTAAGGTGTCGACACTGTACCTAAAGTATCTAACAGTACCTAAAGAGATGGAAGACATGCCATGTAGAACCAAAATCTTACACTGTTAACAATACCATTTGTAACACAAACTATGATGAACACCTTGATGCTCTTTGTAGCCTCCACTCCAATATTTTTAATGACATCTAGAATAACTGAATGCCTTCATGTTACACACGGCACTATCTGAGTTTTGTTATTTCCTCTTCTTTATTGCACAATATATACATTTTTTATCCTTTGAGATTGAGGAAGAAACCACCAAACAGTAATACTGGACAACAAAATTTTTCCTGCCTTCTGTTCTCATCTTGCCAGACCATCCTGAAACCTATTTCAGTTATTCAACACTCTGTGTGAAAATATCCAAAGTAGACAATGTCTTAACCCCCATCAAGACTGAGAGGGGCAGAAGTGGTCAAAATAAATCCCTCAGAGGTTCAGTAAAACTGTCACATTCTATGACCAACTGCCTTGACAAATACTTATACCAATGTTATAACAGTAAGTATTGTTTTTAAAATACTTGCAGGTATATTAGATTTTCACACATAAATCTCATGAGCATGTTGCCGAAGGGGTTTTTGTTCTGATTTTCACATTTTGTAGATTTTAAGAATACAGTAGTTGTAGATTTTTAGAGGGTTAATATTTCTAACAGTTTAAGTTTAATGCCTTTCTATCACTACCCCTGTCCCAGAACAGGGAGCTTAAATTCCTTTAGTTAATTAATCTTGTTTAGACTCCTTTCCAAGGTAGGGCTGAAGGATATCAGAAGGCCTACAAAATGAAACATAAACACAGGTCAGAGTGACCCAGAAGTCAGAACTGGATGAACTCCAAGAGACCTTTGTGTGCCCGAGGAAGAGGAGCTGATGAAGACAGAGGGTCTCGACGACCCCAGACCCAATTCCAGGGGTTGGACCAGGAGTGGGACTGGGGCTGGACTGAGAAATGTGTAAAGCAGTGATTGGAAGGATCTTCTTATAAAAGCCATGAAAACAAGAACTGGAACATCTGCATGTCATCATGTATTCCTGTGGGCTGTAGACCTGTGATATTAAAGGACCTTTACTTTTTATCTTACCCTACACTAATGTGGCTCGGAGTTCTGCTTTGGGGGGGGGGGGGGTGTCACTCACGGCATCAAGCAATTCAAATTAGGCTCCCACAGCTGAGCCTTGCAAACTGTGGTCCAATCCAGATCCTTAATTCTGGGAGAAGACAAGCCAAAAGCAGCTACTGAAGCAGACATCATTGGGAGTAGCTGTTCCAAATTACAGGATGTGGAGGTAAAATGGCTAAAGAAACTTAGGTATGTTTTATCTACATATAGAAACTGCTACATCACAACATGTTTTCTCACCTTTTAAACAGATGGCCCATGCAAAACCTGGTTATTGATGTAATTTTCTCATATTATTTTATTTTATATATATTCATGGATGAATATGTGGAGACTAAAGCCCTAACAATCTAGTGTGTCTGCTGATGAATGTCTGAGGTAAAGCAATCATCTCCAGGGAGCAGGAAAGTGCAGTTTCATTTCAAAACCACTGCATACTTTCCAAGAAATGAAGGTAGAAATGTTCATCAACAGCAAGGCAAGCAAGCAAAGATGCAGTAACTGACCTACCCAATACATAACCAATTTAATGTATATGGGACAGGAATGTGGCAAAGGCGTTTGTGATAAATATTAGGGAGTGTAAGCAGTCCTTTAATGTGAGGGTTTCTAGGTAAAAGGTCTGATCTGCAGAAGGGAATATTTGGCCTTTGATAGAAGGTACAATGAAAAGGTTTTTGTTGATTGTGACTAGACTGTCAACAGACTTAAACAGGTTTGGATAGATTATTCTTTCCCTTCAGTGACAAGATGTTTTCCTCCAAACACATTCTATTTCTTGAGCTAACAGCTTTTCCTGGGAAAATTGTCTAATAAGCAGAAGTAAAGATCTCTTCCCTAAGAAGAACTGAAGCAATTAATTGATGGTTCTCCTGTGACTGGTTGTTGCAAAGCCAAAAAGAGGCTTCATTGCCTCATTTGCTAAGACAAGCTAGAAGTAAATGACCCAGAGATCAGGACTCTTCAAGGACAGGTTAAAGGTAGGTGGAGGAGAGAAAGGCTATCCCTGCAGATTACTGACTCAGTCAAGGAGAAGAATGCCTAGAAAGTTACACCAGAACTCAATATAACGCAATGTCAGAAAAAGAGAGTAAGACAAGAATTTTCTTGTTCCAGTCAGTGTTCCTAAAAACAGGAAAATAATGAGCAAGTATAATTTAGAGAATGACAGTAAAACAGGAACAATGAATCAGCAATGAAGTACAGTGTAGGATAATAACAACAACAAAAAAAGAATATATAGTAAGATATATACATGGTAAGTTACAAGGTGTAGGGCAAGGTAAAATTAGTATAAAAGTAGCAAAATACAATTAGTAAATAATGTATCTATGGAGTAAAGATGAAAGAGGGTAATCTGCAAGGCAGAAGGCATAAGGTATAAGGCATAGAAAAGCAGAATAAATTGTTGGTTTTCCCTACCGTGTCCTACAGAGTGAGAGAAGACAGGGCAGCTTGTTGGTTACCCCCACAGAGATGATGGAACTTCTCCCCCGGTTTTTGCTCCTGTCTGTTCTCTTTTTATACCTTTTTTTTTTCCTTAGGGAGTTTGAGTGATGATAACCAGTAGTAATTTGGGGGGTGATGGACAGATGACATAGGCCTAAGGTTCAGTTCCCTATGTTCCCATAGGATGTTGTGAAGAAATGCCACACTATTTCCATAACACTCCATTCTTCATTAACCCAATCAGGCTGTTGCTGCCAAGTCTCCTCATTTTGCTGAGGACTTTCAGGAAGCCTTTGAGGTCTATTTGTCCCTGCTTGTGTAATCAATTTTCATCTGACAATAGTTTTCTGGGAATGCCTCATCCAGGTTCTGAGGTGTTTCCTGTAACCAATTAGGATGATCATCATGGCCTTGAGTTGGTCAATCACCCTGCAATATGCATACTATATTTTCATTTTTTTGGACAAGAAGTGAAAATAGGGGCAGTATAGAGATAGTCAAATTGTGTTTTTAGCTCACTGCAGTAAAATAATAAATAGTGTTAGGCAAAGATGAAGCAAGAATAAATTTGGAGAAGGACAAGTAAGCAAGTCCTTATTTAAAATAAAAGAGAAATCTCACTTGTCATAATATATGCTCTTAAGTCACACAACATTTGGTAAATTATAGAGAATAAGAATTTATGCAGAAAAGGTGAGCTGTGTATATATTCATATAAATTCCAGGAATATATTGTCATAACATGACTGTTATTTTCACACCTGGACCTGCAAATGGATATGATTGTTGTACTAGGTACCATGTATTTAAAACAAACAAACACCAAACAAAAGTAAGCAAAAAACCAAAATAGTACTTCTATCATTTTTCTTCTATTAGCATTTATCACCCTTACTTTAACTTTTTTAAATTTATTTTTGTAATATGATTTATTTTTTGTATATTATCTCTCTTATTGCATACAATTTTTAGTGGAAATTAAGGGATTTTGGCAAAAATGCTTTTCCTTATTATAATAATAAGAACAAAGTTGTTAGACATATGGTATTCTCTGATATTTTAAACACAAAAGTCCTGTTGCAAAGAGGAATTACCACTCCATTTTACATGAGGACAGCTAGGGGAAAGAGTCCCAACCATACTCATGCTGCTACTTCCAGACATGAGGAGAGGCAGCTCCACACTTGTGAACCTCAAGTCACTGCCTGGGCCACAGATATGCAAAATGTTTGCCAATTTGTCTGTTAGTTCTGTCTTGTGATACTATCAGGAAAGCTACCTTACAGGCTGAACAGAAAATGTAAACAGCACTGTTCCAGGAACAGAAGGATATTCCAGTATTCTGTGATTATATCTGTAGTTTTTGTTACCACAGGATGTTGTTGATCCTAAATGTCTGTGTGGGATCAGAAAATGAGCAAGGAAAGTAATGGAAGAAGAAAATATATTGAATATAAACCTACCACCTTTGGTCTTTTCATCATAAATCCCCAGAAGTGAGGAGACTATTCTAGGAAAGTATCATTCTGAGTTTGCCCTGCATTTATACTCCTTCCTAGGCTCCCTGTCAGGAGCAGGATGCTGCAGCAGGTAGACCTTTGATCTGATCCAGTACAGGTAATTTCTTGTAAAAATGGTTTAAAAAAGATAGTTTGCTTGAGTTTAAACAGAATGGAGAATGAAAATCAATTAATTCAGGAAAAGCAAGACTGGGAATGTAGAGAGCTGGAAAAAAATTATGAATTGATGTGTCTTACCCTCTGAAAGAAAATGTAAAGAAGTGGGTGTTGCATTTTTTCCTATTTTTTTTTCTTAACTCTGTCTTTCAGTTGTTTTCATTCTTATGCAAAGTAAGTCCACATCTGCTAATTAACAATCCCAATTTTTATGTTCAAGATAGTGGCAAGTATACCAAAGCCTGCACTATTCTGCACCATGATACAACACAGTTCTCAGTAGTCAGACTACAAGGAGAAAAAAAAGGACTAATTACAGGATGAATTCTTAAAGGCCAGCTCCCATGCCACTTGGATTGTTCCAGACAGCAAAAAGTATTAGCTAGTGAGTGCAGTTCATGAAGTCTTGTCTGCTTTTCTGTACACTTTGCCTGCTACTTCCCATAGAAATATGTCTTCATGCTGGAGTCACTACTGAATCAATACTATTTTAGGACTGTAATTCACTTTCAGATATTTCTTATACATATTAAACTTATAATAAAATTAACATGAAATTGGAAAATAGGTAAGATAAAGTAGATCTTGCTATTCATATACACATGAAATTAATGGAGGTATTACCATCATTACTGTAACATGTCTGTCTACAAATCAACAATTAGCAACTTTGACTATGCTAAGAAAGTTTACATTTTATTATAAGCTAAGCAAGTTAAATAATAGAAAATAAAAATGAAGTTACTGGTCTCACAGGAGTAATAAAAACATATATGAGAACTAAGAACACGTGTATGATTTTGTATTTTAAGCTTGAGTATTTTGGAGTCTACTACTTTCTAGTCTTCATTTAAGAAAAAGAAGTCATACCTGTACAGTGGGTCTTGTGTATTACCACCTAGTTACTCCAGACTTTATAACATTTTCATTTATCCCCATACCAGATCATAATGCCACCTTCTTAGTTGCCTTTCAATAAAATACTTTCCTCATGAATAATGAACTACATATCACAATACTTTATAAAATCAGCTATTGTAATAACTTGCCCCTTTGTTAATGGTGTGAATTGTTTTTCTTCTCTTTGTCTAAGAGAAAAATAATTGAACTCAAGAAAGAAATTTACTTTTTTCTGGATTTCTTGTGTGTTCAGTGATGTCTTAAGTGGTTCCACACATATTCTGTATTTGGCCACTCATTTAATAGAAATTGATCTTCTACAGCTTTCAACTGAAATTATTCTGAGGGATTGATTTCTGAGCTCTTATGAGGATAATAATCCATCTAATCATTCATTCTCTATCAATTTGGTATATTCTTTTCAGAATCAGGTGCCCAAAATTTGGCATTAATGTCATGTCAGATACACAGAAGTACACTGTCTCCTCAAATACTGAACAAAGGAGATGGGTCTAATCAGCTCTCTGACCAACTCAGATTAGTATGTTCACTGAAGGTCCTAAGATCCTTAGAGGCTGACTGACAATACGATTAACCTAATAGCAAATGCACTGTGTTTCTCATTGATGTCTCCATGGTCCATAATAATAGGTACTGATAGGCTCTGGATGCAGAAAAAATATAAACAGTAGGCATAATTTTTCACAATGTGTGACAGCTTTTCCTGGCAGTGGAAATTTAAGTTTCTGTTCACTTATATTCTGTCATATGTCATGAAATTCTGACCTGTCTCTTGGATACTGAGCTACAAAACTGCTCTCCAGCTTTCTGGCTCAGTAGTGGAAAAATCAGTGGAATGGTATCAAAAGTAAAATAAGCTATGTAGCACATGAGGTCATTGTATAACTGTCACTGTATGTATGCATGTATGTATGTATGCATCCATGTATCTGTCTAATCTATCTATCCATCTATCTTTCTAACAGGATGCCTTCTTATTAAGCTCCACAGCTTTCTTGCAATAGTTAAAATAAGAAAGGAGACATTTTTTAAAAAAATCATGATCACAGTGGAATAACTATTCTTTCATCAAGTAATCTTCTTGTAATAATGGAACAAGGAATGGAATAAGGGTCAGATCCTTGGGTCAGACCCCTAGGTTCATGGGGGAGGAGTAGCCTTTTACAAAAATGTCAGGTTTCCAGACAGGAAGAAAGCTAGTTATTACTTCTAAAGTATCCATTTTCATCTCCCTTTGGATAGTACATTAACTCCTAAGAACTGTAATTTTTAACCACAAGTGGAAAAATTAAGCACAATGAGGCAGAAGAAAATAAGTGCAGCTACAGTAAGTGGCTGGAATTTAAGGTTTTAAATAAAGTATAGGGAGCCTTCACTGCACAAAATATTTTTAAATTAGCTTTATGACTAGGTTTTTAGGAGTATCAAAAAACTGTAGCCTGAGGCATTACTTGGAAGTTCAAGTTCAATGAGCTGGTAGATACAAGCTGACAATTTTGGATAGTTCATGAGCAACTGTTTAGCAATGACAGAAATGTTACAAGGGCCATATTTTCAGAAAAACATTATCCAGATTATGGTCCCTGCCTCACCATTAGTGGTGAAATACATGTTTTCCCAGGTGAAAAGGTAGAATTTTTCAGACCCTGAGACAGATATCCATCTATTATAGACTTGTGGTAGGAAATAGTTGTTTGAGATACTGATATATTGAGTTTGTCTTACATACATTTCTATAAATATGTGTGTGATTTATGTGTAATATATGTAGTGTAATGCTGGACAAAATAACCAATATATCCAGAATAAGAAGGACAAAAGACTGTAGCAAATTGTACCGAGAAAACCTGAGGTCCCCATATTTTTTAATATTTGTATTAAGAATGTTGTCATAGGAAATGAAAATGTTGCAACAGAGTGAAAGTGTTTTCAGTAAAAAGGATTTGCTCCATAACTCTTCTACCAACCATATAAAACTCTTGACATGTTTTTTTTTCTCAGAAGTGCACCGAACAAAGAGATTGTCCAAAAGCACAGCTGTGATCTCTCACGTAACACCACTTTGTGAAACATGGCACAGAAAAGGATGATAAGTACTGAAATTCCCCATCCAATTCCAGATATCGGGACAGGGAGCAGAGAAGGAAGTTGTCAAAACTCAGGAGGGAAACACATGATTTTACAAATGATATTTGTAGTTTCACAAGGCTGAGAATCCAATCAAAATTCTAGGATCTAAGGGATGCATAAAAGCTTATTTTTTTTTTTTAGTATTCAGCCCTTCAGATGACTGATGTGAAATACTCAGTACTTAGAGCATTTCTGGCTCAGTTAGATTTGTCCAAGGTTTTGACCGCGGAGAAGAAAAACATGATAGTCTATGGTGCACTGTGACCTAAGGACACTTATTTTCCAAGTAGTGCAATCAGTCAACTCAGATCATATGCTCTGACCTCTTTCTTTACAGTTTACTTTTCCTTACACTTACCAAATCTGCTTTTGCTGATAGAAGACCATACCTAAGCTGGTAACTGTGACAGATAGACGAATACTTCCATTTGAATGATCTTTTTGTTTAACAACTGCAGATTTTTCATAAGGGAACATCTTCCTGTTAACATCAGGTCTATCACATAACAGTTTGACTCTCCTAATAGTGGCACTCCTTGTTGCCAATTAAGCTATTGTCTGATTTTAATGAAAATCCTAACATTTCTTCCTGTCTCATGAAAACATACACATAACAATTAAAAAAACCCAAAGAAATGGCACTTGGATTCTAAATAGCACACAACTCACAGTTTGGAGTTACATTTCCAACATTAATATTTGAGAGATATAAATGGATAATAATGTGTTATTATATTTTAAAATCTCAGCTGTCTTCTATTTTCTGCAATACTTCTCACTAATTAAATGAAAACACCTTGAGCAATATGTTTTCCATTATTTGATTAGATTTCATTAATGCTGGCTATTGAAGCCAATATAAATTCAATCTAACAAAATGAGACTTACGGCATCATTCATTTGCTTTGTTAAGAGCCAATGGGACCTTGAAACAGTTAGTTATTCTGCAGCAGACAGAAGCCATGAGAGCATAAAATAACTTTAGTTAATCAATATTATTTGTGCTCAGTATCTTGGAGAAGAGATGCTCATCTCAAAACACAAAAGCATCCTTAAAATAAAAATAGAATTCAAGGAAATCTAACGAGTTGACACACTTTCTGCCTCCTGCTTTTGAGCTTTTCTACTTCCTCCCTTCTTAACTTATGATTGTTTACATCTTTTCTGAATGTTCTGCTGCTTTGACATTTTATAGCTGCCTTTGAGTTTTTTACAGTCAAGGTAGGAGCACACTCCTTGATCTACTCCTATCCCACAGATTAATTCTAAAGAACTAATTCTACCAAGAAGGTTATTATATCTATTAAAAAAAATCTTCAGCCTGATTATTGAAATAAGTTGGATAGCAAGAAATCAGAAAGTTAATGTGATAAAGTCCAGGAGTACAGTATTTTCTTACAGTTCTATACAAGCTTCTAGGAGACCATACAGAAGAACTGTGATATTTCAAAGAATCTGAAGTGTGGATATGTATGTGGTTATCTTAAAGATCCAGATAGAAAACAGACTGAGTCTGAAATCCTCTATACATTAAACTACGGAGAAAATGTATTTTATTTTCTCCATAATGTTTTCAGCCATAGCCAGACTGTGTGAATAGATTATTTCCTCCAGAAGCAAGAAAATTACTTTTTTAAACACACAGTAATAGAAGGCTCCAGCTCCTTTCCAATGAGTTTCTCCTGTTTCTATCACCAGGGTCAGGCTAAGAAAGGGTAAATAGACATGCCTGTGAATGAAGAATGTAAACCAAGAGATGTCCTGTAGTGAAACCTCACAAGCCTATGTGAGGACAGAAGCAGGTGGGAAATGCTGAAACAAACTCACATATATGATAAAATGTACTACAGACCTCTAACAGCCACATAAATCCTCCAGAAAATATCCCATGGAGATGCCTACAGCATACTGGAGTTTGGCCAGCTGAGGCTGGTGGCCCTCCTTGCATGTTGAGAGTTCAGTGAGGCTAAAGAGTCTAACTTCAACTGAGCCTACAAACTGGTGTTACTGAAATCAGTAGGAGTGCTGTTGTAGCTGTGCAAAACACAGGTCAAGTTCAGTATGAGTGCAAGCATTTCAGAACTTTGTCATCAAGTTAAAATGCAAGCCTGATATTACTGCCACTCTCATATCACTTCTGAAATCCAGCAGAATTTTGTTAATATTGATATGGTTAATACACCTCAAACAGAATTCCTTTAATTTTTTGAATTGAAAAATTCTCCACAGTGTTGACATTTCTTCACTGAACTCTCAGGATTGTTTGGTTTCAGAGACTGTAGGGCCCAAGACACATTTTGTTTCAAATAATCCTTCATAAAATATTCAGCTTTCAGTCTAATATGATTGAAACTCAGCTTGAGCATGTTTTATAATGCATTAAACTGGAAAGACTATGGGTGTTGAATTATTCAAAAACATGATAGGGAAAATAGTGATATATATGTGTGCATAGAGGAAGCGGTGATCAAAGAAATCGGGATGACTTGATATGTCTTGTTATCTCATTTTATTTACTTTTCAGAACTTATCCAAATATTAGGGGGGAAAAAATCAATATCAGTTTTCACCTCTGTCACGTTCCACACTTCAATTATTAATGAATGTCAAATTTGACCACATTTCTTCATACCACCTACTCTGCAATAATATTTCTGAGCCTTTATTAAAAATGGAAAATTGTCATTGAATTTCCAAATATGATTCTCTGGTGACTAATTCAGCTTGTTTTATTAATATGAGAGTTCTGATGAGTAATACTAATTTACTACGCCTGCATGTAAGATTAAACCATAAATTATTCCTGCTGAAGGTGATGAGATTTGACTGCTCTGTGGCTGGTAAGTAAAGCCCCTCTGCATTAACCCATAAGCACACTGAGTACAAGAGGTCTCTTCAGAAGAATTAAAATGTTAATATTTGCTGTTTATTTCAGTAATCTTCTGCATGTTTTTATTCACACTAATCCTTTCCACTGTATCTTTTGTTTAACATTACAAAAACAATGAGTGGCTACAAGACAGTAAATTACATACCTATACTACAAATACAGAAACATGCATGTGTAGAAACAGAAATATAAACACACAAGAATATAAAACTAGAAATCTCTTCATTCGCACTAACTGGAAAGGGGTCTAAAATGAGAATTTAATTCAAATGATTGTTGGCCTTATTGTTACTTCCATTGAAATGCTTTATGGTTTTTCTGTTTGCTCCAGGAGTTAAGTAATATTCCCATCTTCCATGTACTGTTAAGAGCTGGAGAATAATTCGAGTTCTGACATAATTAAGATAATTAAAATAGTGTTTAATTTGTGGCTTTACGTACTGTTTTTTGATACTACTTTTTATTAAGAAAAGTCAAGTTGTTTTCAACATAAGTAACATTTTTTTCCATAACATGGCTATACTGAAGGATGTTAAGATGTTTAAACCACGGGAGATGGGTTTTTGGACCTGAGAGACCACTCCATGGGAGTTAATAGCAAAGGCCCGTTTATTCATACAAACTTTATTCACACAAACTTTTATACATCTTTAAGACTGTAACCTTCTGCAGGTGGTGACACTTTGGCAGTGATTATTGGCTAACAATGCTGTTTACATTACAAAGCCTCTCATAATTGGCTGACCACGCACATCTGCCGAGAAAGCCGGCTGCAGCCATCTCTGATCTCATTAATTAGTTCTTAAAGCTACAGCACCAATTTACATAGGCAGTTCAGCATATGACTTGCTTTCTAGGTGAAATACCACATGAAATCCCAACAAAGATGCACCTTTCAAAGTGCAGTTTTAGGGTAATTTTTTTATTTAAAATTTCTGCATTGAAAGTCTTCCAGACTGAGCTGATATTTAACTATTGCAATTCGTGTAACATTCAAAAGTCTTCTTATTTGAAGACTATTCTCAGGACAAAACGACTTCAATTTTCTAGAATATAAGACTAGAAGTATCACATTTAATATTGTTTCAATTTTTTTGTTTCTAAATAAGGCAGCATGATAAGGTCCATATACAGTCAAACGTACACATACAAATGTGATCTTTATCATTGAAGTTTAACATACATTTAATTGCATTATTCACCATATTTATAATAATTTGATTTTTATCTCTCAATGGTAAAATAAAAACAATGTGCTGAACATGAAGTATTGAGCGCTTTGGTAATAACGAAAGCCAAGAGTATCTTGGGAACATATGAAAAGGAGCAAAGCCAATAGGTTAAGAGGAGTAGTTATTTCCATCTACATAGAGTTCACTAGACCACGTCTAGAGACTGTGTCCAGAGTAGGGGCGGGGGGGGTCTCCACATAATAAAGACATTGGTGAACTTGGACAAAGTTCCGTGAGGCGCCCATTAAGGAGACAGTATGGGGCCAGGACTTTTTCAGCCTGCAGAAGGGATGGTTTTAGAGGCACTTATAGACAGCACCTCTGAAGAGTATATCAGGAAGTCACAGATAGGTTCTTTGCATCCATTTGTAGCAGGACAAGAGACCATGCGCAGAAACTGTAACAAGAGAGGTTAGACTGGGTATCAGGAGAAATTGGGTTTTTTCCCTGAGAAAGACAGTCCAGCAATAGAACCAAGGTCTAGAGAGGTCATGGAATATTCACTCCCAAGGTCTTCAGATTTCATCTGGACAAAGCTCTAAGCAACCTGATCTGCAGATCAATACTTATCTTCCTTCTGTCCCTTCTAAACTAACTTTATTTATTATTCTCTGAAGTATGCTGAATAAGGGTTAACAAGATATTTCTGGACATTGAAGAACACTTAAGTCTTTGCCATCTTGTAATTTCTCTTAGTATTGAACTGAAAAGTGACATCATGACAGCTTGTTATCACAACTTCTTGCCACTTAAGATATAGCAACACAAACATAATTAAAGGGACATAACTAATAGCCAATAGCATGCCTACTTCTTTAGAGGATTGCCTTCTTGGATATTCTTAAAAGTGACTCATACATTCTTGGTTCTTAACAGTTCAAAGGGTTTTAACCCTTTCCTTTCTCCTTCCCTTTCTCCGTCTCTTTTTCCGTACCTTTCCCCATAACTTTCCCCATTCCCTTCCCCCTTTCCCTTTCCCTTTCCCTTTCCCTTTCCCTTTCCCTTTCCCTT
>JAJPCS010000369.1:5346011-5375979 GCA_021164005.1 Willisornis vidua nigrigula | reverse complement strand
CCCTTTCCCTTTCCCTTTCCCTTTCCCTTTCCCTTTCCCTTTCCCTTCCCAAACCATTCTCTTCCCAAACCTTCCCTTTCCAAGCCTTTCTCTTCCCAAACCTTCCCAAAGCTTCACGTACAAATGAATGTTTCTAGAAGGAATCAGTTGTATTATTGTTCAAATCTGAAGTAGGAAATATTTGGTCAGTGGTTTTAGCTCTGTATTTTGTCCTGTATGATTTAAGTTGTTTTCAGTGAAATCTTCCTGGCATACCTCTCACTGACTTTAAAACAGAATCCTTCTGCCAAGCCAAGAAATGAAGATCATGCTCATGAATTTCTGAATGGAGCAGAAATTTATAAGCTAAAATGCACCAAGGTTTTGTTATATTTGTAACTATATCTATATGATCTTTTTGGTCTACATTTTTACATAGACCTATTCCCTCTTGGGAAGAATATTTGGAGTGGGTTTTTTTTTTAGGTGGTGGATTAGGGTTTTTTGTTTGATTGTTTTCTTTTTTCTTCTTTTTAATTTTAGGTGACCTCAATTAATTCTTTCAGTTCACAGCCACGAAAAAAAAAAGAAAAATAAGACTGAACCCACAATAGCAATGAAACAAGAAGATGGAGTTTCAAATAACATGACAATATGGTTGTCTAGTGCCAGGTAGAGCAGCTGAAAGAGTTGCACAGAGTAATAGCTGCTAAGTACATCAGTGGTGAGTGAACATGCTGCGTTCAGCAGCAAAACATGTATCAGATAAGGGACAAATATTAAGTCACCCATAGACCTCAGGAAGATTACATCGTTTTACTGAACAGTAGTATTTTGTGGAAGAACGTAAACCCCAAAGTACTAAGACTGTTTTTTCCTCTGGTGCACTTTGTTGTTAGTGTGAAGATCTTAGAGATATTCCATTAATCCTAAGAATGTATAGGAAAACTGTGGAGAGGAGGAAAGTTGCAAGTATTGCAGTTCTAACACATAATGGGTATTTTGAGGTAATTTATCACAGTAGTTTCCTCAAAGGTTTGAGGGAAGTGCAAGCCACACATGTGATTTTGATTTGCTCCAAATAGGGTGAATAATATCAAGGAGAGATATGCAAGAAATTAATTGTGAATTAAAGAAAACATATAGAAAGAAAAGGTAGAAATATCTCAAAAGACTACGGTCAAAGAATTTTCTGAACATTTCCAGAGGGAGATCAGATAAAATTTGGAGTCAGTTTCTTACCTTTTCCTAATCTTTTTTTTTTTTTAACATGTAAATGTCACAATTTCAAAGTCGCATAAAAAAGGAAGTTAACAGTAACACAGGTAGTTCCAGCTGGCTAAAGAAATAAAATTTTCTCAAAGAGTGACTGAAAAGACACCTTTACTCAGAACTTAGCACAGTGAAGAGAGGTCTAGGGTAGATTTGTAGTTGTCACTACATGCAGCAAAATTAGTTTTGACGGAAGTGTATAGCTATTAAGAGTGAATACTATTGCACATTTGTGAGAAACCATCAAATGCTTTCTTGCAGAGATCCTGTGTCACTGCAGACTGACTCAATGGACAAGTTTACTTGAGAAATAATCCTACAGTGCTCTCCAGCCTTTCAACTACCACATCATTTGCTTCACAACAGAAATGCCTACCAGCGCAGCTTCAGTCCGAGATCTGGAATAGAAACAAAAGAAGTGACACAGATAGATTATTTGGTAGTTCAGACTGGACATTAGGCTTCTTCACTGAGAACAGGCTCTCCAGGGAAGTGATCATGGCACCATGACTGTCAGAGTTGAAGGATCATCTGAACAATGCTCTTAGTCATACGACTTTTTTTTTTTTAAGGTAGTCTGAGGAGGAGTAGGGTGTTGTGTTTAATAATCCTTATGGTCCCTTCCAACTTGTAGGATATTCAATAATTCTGTGTTTTCCTGAAAGCTATATTCAAAGGCCAATTATCCAAGCTGATGCTGTTACACTCTCTGGCAAAGCTCAAAACTACTAATTAAAACTACTAATTAAAAGCATAATTAATCTGATGACAGAATCTGCTAACAATTGGTGGAATAGCATTTTATCATCACTAAATGAGCATCAAGTAAAATTCAAATGAAGAAAGAAGTTAACTGCTTTTATCTAAATGGTGGTCCTCCTTCCTTACATAGTAAATCACATGAGAAGCTTAGCTGTTTCTAAGGGCACACAAGCAGTAGGTGAAACACAGTTATATATTTCAGTCTCCTGCTGCAGGGTCAGCATCTTAAGAATATAGGCTGATGGATGACAAACAGCTGAGTTACAGCCAAAGAAGACTAGAGAGAAGTCAGTGACAAAAATGAATGCCAAATATAACTATGTTCCTCTCCTCAATTACCAAAATGCTGAATTAACTGATGAGGATCATTATAATAGACTCCCATATATTTGCTGTGATCAGAAAACCAGATTTCTCTCTTTGTTGGTATCAAAACAAAAACAATTTTATTCTTGCCCTTTAAATTAAAATAAAATTAAACCCATTCATTTTTGCATACAAAAATTTTGGTTATATTCTAGTTTATGTTCAGTCTTTCTGTTCAATATAAAATCAGCATCTTAACTAGGAAAACAGGAAATTTTCAAATCTCTGATAAAATACCTCATTTAGAACATATTACATTATATACCTAAATGACCAGGGTTGGGTAGATATGTCAACTATAGTAATTAAAGAACTGTGCTACTCTTGAATGCAATATAGTTTTCCCCCAACTTTAATCATACATATAACTTCAGTGTGAAGAAGGATCTTAATTTTAAAAGAGTGAAGTCTTGAGCAGTTAGCCTTACTCCCCTCTGTAACTCTACATTACTTCAAAGTGGAAGTAATTGCTACTGGTTGAAATGCATTATCCTTCTTAAAAGAAAAATTATGTAGGGAGTCCAACAGCACTTAAATAAATTGTCATATGCTTAAGCATCTTCAGTCTGATTTAAGTAGAGTCTTCATTTAAAACTTTGGCAACAGACTTGTCATATGAAGTGGAAACTTATATAAGAATCTATCAAATTATTTTAAAGCTGGTCACCAGTTGGTTGCCCTCCATTATTAGAAAAAAAATTAAAAATCTCATTTGCTTTCACTTAGCTGATCTATCACATTTGAAGAAAACAGGAAAAAAGTGTGAACCTAAAAATGTAATCTAACAGCAGATTGGCCTGCTTATCCAGCATAATAAAGGCTATTTTAGTGTGCAGAAGTTAAGACAGTGTTACAGTTCCAAGGGTGGGAACTTTATCTCACTGGGGAAGTACATATTAAAATTAAAATGTATACTAATTAAAATCTCCTGATTGCTTCATTTGGCACAAAAACATTTTGTAAGAAAGATCTTTCAGATTTTGTATGTGTTTTGGAAAACTAGTTTAAAAATTAAAAAGTATAATACTAAACACAAAAATACTCCCTTTGGAGAGCTTCTACTTACTACAAAGGTATGTAAGTACTTCAAGATACCGACAAATGTACTTGGGAGTGTTGATAAAAAACTATTGAAACCAAAGAGTTCTATTTTCTAGACTGAACTTTAACTTTCTAACCCTCTTGTCTATATAAGAAAATGTCTTTAATATGGACAATTGCACTGACGGCAAGAACTGAGAAAATAACGCAAGAAAAAGGCTATTTATAATTTTGTTAACTGCTCCAGTAGTCAAAAATCTTGACTTTTTATCCATGTCTAGCAAATTTTTTGACAAGCTAGAAAACCATTTCTAAGGTATATTAAATGAGATGAAAAACTTTCAAAGAAGGAAAAGGATGGCATGAAATACAGTGCCTATACTAAAAAAGAAAAAAGGGGAAGAAGAAATAAAATTTCTTTTCAGACTTGGAGTTTAAAATTCTTGTTGCCTGATAAAGTACTCTAGGATTCTTAGCATGTTGCTAACAGGCGAGCAGCAAAACAATTTACTGGTTTACTGCCTTTGATTTTATGCTAGTTGCAGTTGTACCATGTCATACGAAAATAATTACAAATATGTCAGTATGCAAATCAGGCAAATCTTACTTCTAAATACCTATTTCACATGTACATCCTGTTTCATGCTTCAGAGAGTAAATGGATAAAACACTGGATTTAACTCTGAGGTCAAGGCTGAAGTCATAACTAAAATATGGATTTGCTTCTTAAAAGTGTAAGACATGCTTGGTCACAAAGACTATAAAATTCTCCGTGTTCTAAAAGAGGTATGAATAAGTACAGGAATGGAATTACCCCTCACTCTTCTGAAACACATATTAGGTTTTGATAATAAAGAATAATTAAAAAATCTTGCTATAATTGAGATACCAGAGATGATATAGCATTTACATGTGAATACACAGCTTACAGTACAAATGACTCACATGATTAATGTAGAAGTGTAGAGAAAAATAGTGCATTTGAAATCTCTGAATTTTTTATGAACAGAATTGACTACACATCATCAACATACCACAGTTACAAAGCCCACTTTTTTTCAAACTTAGATTTAAACAGGGAAATAAAGCCTCACAGATGAAGGGGAAGGGGAAGGGGAAAGGGAAGGGGAAGGGGAAGGGGAAGGGGAAGGGGAAGGGGAAGGGGAAGGGGAAGGAAGCACTGGAATTCTAAAACATGTTTCTGGATCTGTAAATTGCAGGGGGTAAAAAATCTCAAACTTTGCAGAAGAAAAACTTGCCCACAGCGTTGAGTTGAAGAAACGAGAATTAAAAAAAAAAAACCAGCAGTAAAGTGGAATTAATTAGATAAAACTTCAAACATAATCACCAAATCTAGTAGTTATCTTCAATTTCTTCCACTTTATTTTTCTCTATTGCATTTCTTTTTACTTTCATATTGAGAGACAGAGATTACCGAAAGAAAACTTTTTTCCCCTGATGTTTTCTATTTTAGAGTTACTACTTAATAAAGCTCTCAAACTTTCACAATTTTAGTAAATTAATATCAATACGCAAGTTTGTATGTGCTCTAAGATGTTAGAAACATGGTTTAGCCTCTCTTAAGTGTCTTAATATCCTTGTGAACTCTGAGGAAGTGAGTTGTTCACAGAACATAGAAGGCTTGGTACAGTCTCTTGTGGAATCAACTGCATACAAACTTTTAGGGGATGATGATATTAATGTGTTTAATGTTCATAATCAATCACCTTTATTTTTTCATTACATGTTCTTTAACTTCATATTGTCCTTTCATATTTGCTTGCCCAAGTATTCCACGTTTTTCAGGCAGTTTCTGATTTATTTGCTAACTTGTTATCCCTGTCACTACCTCATTCTTTCACCTTTTAATTCAGACAGAAAATTATCAGCCTGATGCATTGCCATAAGGAGATGCAGCAATTCTCTTGATTTCCAACAAAATTAAAAGATACAGCAGCTAATGAATAGCAACATACATAATTAAAACTTAGATACTTTTTCAAAATATCTAAAATATTTGGAAAAAGTCTATCTGTTTAAACAGTACCTAATTAGGGAAAGTCCTATTAATGTAAATTTAAATTCAATACAGACATTTTGTTTACATTTTGGATAATGATACTTGTATTATCAATTCATGTTATCTATTATATGATGCATAATACTATTCTAAGAATAGTGTCTCTTCTGATATTGATGCCGTGAGTGCCCCAAAAACAGGACTCCGAGCCAAGTTAATGTGGGATAAGATAAAAAGGTACATTCTTTAGTGTCCAGGCTTAGGGCTTTTAGGAATACATGATGACATCTCCGTGCCCCCCCCCCCCCCCCCCCGAACACTGATTTCCATGTTTTTTATAATATTGCCCTCCGAATCCCCAGTTTACACATCTCTCAGTCCAGCCCCCAGGATTTTGGGGCTGGGGTCACTGGGACCCTCTGTTCTTCATTCTCTTCTTCCTCGGGCTTTGGAGTTTTTCCAGTGTTCTTAGACTCAAGATTGTTGGTTTATGTTTGGTCTTGTTCTGCAGGCCTTTCTGATAGTCTTCAGCTCTTCTACCTTGAAGAGAGCCTAAATACCTAATAGAATTTGAGTTACCAATCTGTGGTAGGGGTTAGGATGTGCAAACAATGAACTTAAGGTGTTACAAATATGAACACTACATTTGCTACAGTTACTGTGTTCTTAAAATTTACAAAATGTGAAAAATCAAAACCCCCTTTGGCATCAGTGTATACAGCACACCTTCAAGACATGAATACAAAACTGCAGAGACTCTGGCTTACCTGCAGCATGAATTTGTATAATTGTTGGTTTTTTTCTGATGATTAAAATCAACATTTTTGAAGCAAGAACAAGTAAAAGCATATGGCTCAAATTTCTTAAGGATTTGCATTTCATTATTTAAACTGAATTTTTCAACCTTGGACTAACTAACTTATATTTCAAATTAGAACATTTTCCTTTTCAATGCTTTTTAAATGGCAAATGATTCTTTCTTCATTATCCTGAGATAAATATTATAAATATCAGCGTAAGAAATATTTTGTAACCTGATGAGAACACCAAAACCATTTGATGAAGGGTCAACTCTGGGATTTTGTTTTCATTTGTAGCCAGTTAGTGAGAAAATAGTATTTCTGGTCTCTATTTGCAGAGAGAAATTAAGAACTCCTTTGTTCCAGCAGGACTCTGCAAGGTTTGTTAGCAACTCTCTCTTATTGATTCTGGACAAATCACAGTCCTTGTGCTAAAGTGGCTGGTCCTTAAGAGCATTACCAACCAAAATGCTCAAAAAAACAAGTGAAAATCATGTCAGTAATCTTGCCTTTCTTGGCGTCAATTACAAATTTCCAGTTAAATCTTGTAGGCTCTGAACATCATCTGCTGTCTTTCAGTATGCAAAGACAGGCATTGATGCACAGCCCACAGAGCACTCATAAAGGAGCATTTCCACAACATCCAGTGAATACTGATAGAACTGTGCATGTTTGCCTTCAGTTCAGTGAATTTCTTTGGGACTGAAGACCTTGAAGTTATCTACCCAGCCTACTTCTTGAGTGATTATTAGCTTAGGTACTTACTCTTCACACTGAGATTAGCTCAGTTCATTAAAGCTTGGTTATAATGCCAAGGTCATGGGTTCAATTCCCTATGTGGGCCATTGACTCAAGAGTTGGACTTGATGATCCCTGTGGGTCCCTTCCAACTCAGAATAGTCTGTGATAGTAACTATTATAAGACCTCCTTTTTTGTGTGTGTTTCAGTGCCACACAGTTAAGGAACACATAATACTAGTCAAGTAGCTTTTCAGAATATATCCATGAAATAATACTAGATGGCTAGTCACAAGTTATACTCATTAATACAAGAAGCATACCTATGTCCTCTGAAAGGGAGATAGTAGTCTTCAAGACGTTTTTTCTCCCTCTCTCCCCCCTATAAGCCTAACATAAACTCCACTTGCAATTCACAGCAAAACCCCATGCAAAAGTCTCAAGATGTATCTATCTAGCCACATGAAATCTCTTTCAAACATCCTTAAAACGGAGGTATTAGAAGCAAGTGATGTGCTGATACAGCATTTAGATGGCTATAATTCACCTGACTGTACTAGTGTGCTATTTTTCTCAGCAAGCGACCAAATGTACCATTTACATTTGTGCTGGTTTAAAGGTAAACTAACAGGAGAAAAGAACACAGCTCAGGAGAGATTATAAGTCAGAGTTACAATTTAATAAAAATATTACAATAAATACAGTGATAAAAAGAGAAATTGGTTTTAACTGATAAAAGCCAGTAGTATAACCCAGCACCCTGAGGCACGAACAGAATGGCGTTCCATAGCCCCTGTGTTGAGACTCACTTGGTTCCCCGGAGTCCAAAATAAAAGGAAGGGAAAAACCTGTTGGTACAGATGATGGTTGCAGTCTGGTCGAGAGTGGCAGTCACAGTTTCGTCAAGGTTCTGGCCTTCCTCTCTGGATCTGACAAGTGGTCCCAGAGGTCTTCAAACCCCAAGATTATATACCCTCAGGTCCAGGTGGGAACACCCAGTACCTCTCTCAAGGCGGGGAGTTCCACAATGACTGATCTAACTCTGTGAGTCATAGGGGATTTTTGGAATTGTTGCTGGCCCATTAACAGGCACGCCCCCTCAGACTGGGTGTGGAGGTGTTAAAGACTTCCTGGAGGGGAGTTATCACAGCTTTTATCTCACAGACTTCTTTAATACCCAGTTGTAGCCTGAGGGGTCGTGTGGGCCTTGGGCAGCTGCTGCAAATTGTCCATTTATAACAGTTCATGGGAAATGAATAGAGGGTGTAGAATACATAGATTTGGTCACACCCACACAGTGATAAACTGGTCTCACCTGCTGAATTAGGACAACATTTGATGTGTATACAGAGTTAATATGAAATAAAATATGTGATTCTTTAAGGGATCCTGAGATCTCTGTTTTAATTTCCAGGGTTGATATTTAAAGAGCAACTAAGACAACCAGAATTGATTTTAGAAGTGATTCTTCACTGTAAGAGCTGAGACAAGTGGCAAGTCACACTCAGAAACCTTGATGTGAGCTATAACCTTACATAAGGTTGTGGTAAGTCTTATTTCTAAGCATCCCACAAAAGCCACACAAAGTGCAGTGCAGCTGTTCTGCTGACCAGACCATCTCTTGTGCTTTATTTCTTCATTTCATTAAAGCTATGTTCTTTATCTTTTAAAGTAGTTTAAACCTGAAGACTTTTGTTTTCCAGATTAGGTGACTTCTGCATAATCTTATATTCAGTGAGTTTTTTCCTTTGTCTATTCCTTTCTAGTTTTTTATTCTATTTACTTTTACAATCTGTGCTAGTTTAAAGGTAAGCTGGTGGGAGAAATGAACCCGATTCAAGACAGATTACAAGTCAGAGTTGCAATTTACTATAAAGACTACAATAAATACAATGATACAGACATAAAATTCTTTTTAACCTGCAACAACTGGATGTATTACCCAGCACCCTAGGATATGAACAGGATGGTGTCCATTAGCCTCTGTGCTGAGCACCACATGGTCGCCTGAGTACAAAGTAAAAGGAAAGAAAAACCTTTTGGTGAGGATGATGGTTGCAGTCTGGTTGAGAGTGGCAGTCATAGTCCTGTAAAAGTTCTGGTCCTCCTCTGCATCTGAAGAGTGGTACCTGAAGTTCCCAAACCCCAAGATTATATATGCTCAGGTTCAGGTGGGAATGCCCAGTACCTCACCCCAGTGTCAGGCGTTCCGCAATGGGTGATTAACTCTGTCAATCATGGGGTATTTTTGGAATCTTTGATGGTCCATTAGCAGATATGACCCCTCAGGCTGGGTGTGAAGGTGCTAGTGCCTCCTCAGAGGGGAGTTATCACACCTGAGTCATTGGTGTGAAGACCCTATCTCACAAGGGTCTCTAACACCCAGCTTGTACCTGAGGTGTCAGGTGTGCCCTGGGGAGCTGCTGCAAATGATCTATTAGCAGTTCATGAGAAATGGCATATAGGGTGTAGAATACACAGTTTTGGTTATGTCCACACACAGTGATAAACTGGTTATGGTCACTGTAACTAGGATACCATCCTAATCTCTTCTCACTCTTGCAATCTTCTCTTCTGCTCTCAATATACTAAGGTGTCTGTTAATTTTGTTATTTCCTCAGGTAGTGGGTTAACCCTGTCTGGATGCCATATGCTCAAAAAAGTGACTCTACTCCTCCCCAGATAAGGGAGAGAAAATATAATAAAAGGTTTATGGGAGCAGAAAGAGATGGGAAGAGGTCACTCACTGACTACTATCCCAGGCAAAACAGACTTGACTTGGGGAAATGAATTGAATTTATTATCAATCAAATCAGAGAGAGATAATGAGACATAAAACCAAATCTTAAAAACACCTTACCCTTTCCCCATCCACTTTCCAAGGCTCAACTATATTCACAATTCTCTCCCCAGAGGCACAGCAGGATGGGGAGTGGGGGTTATGGTCAACTCATCACACATCATTTCTACTGCTGCTTCCTCCTCAGGGGGAGGACTGTCTGCCCTGCTTCAGATTGGAGTCCTCTCCAGGGGAGATATTCCCCCTCAAACTTTTCCAAAATAAGTCCTTCTTCTTCCCATGAGCTTCAGTTCTTCATGAACTGCTCTACTGGGGGTCTCTTCTGTGGGTTGCAGTCCTTCAGGCACAGTCTGTGCCACTGTGGGTCCCCCAAGGGGTCACAAGTTCTGACAGCAAACCTGCTCCAGTATGGACTCCTGTCTCCTATGAAACCATGGGTACTGCCAGTACCCTGTTCCAACACAGGCTTCCCATGAGGTTACAGCCTTCTTAGAGCACATCCATCTTGCTGGGTTCAACATGTCAGCAATAGGACCAGGGCTCCAGCTCTGCCAGGAGAAATTTAAGTTGGAGATCAGAAAAAAAATTCTTCACAGAGACAGTAATCAGGCATTGGAATGGCCTGCCCAAAGAGGTGGTGGATTCACCTTCTCTGAATGTTTTTAAACTGAGATTGGACATGGCACTTAGTGCCATGATCTAGTAAACAGACTGGAGTTGGACCAAGGGTTGGATTTGATGATCTCAGAGGTCTTTTCCATCCCAATCGATTCTATGATTCTATGTGCTGCAAGTGGATATCTGGTCCACCATGGATGTCCATGGGCTACAGGTAGATAGCCTGCCTTGCAATGGTCTGCATCATGGGCTGTGAGGGAATCTCTGCTCCAGCACATGGGCTATGGTCTCCCCCTCCTTTTTCAGTGACCCCAATGTCTGCAGGGAATTTTCTTTCACATGTTCTTACTCTTTCCTCTGTCTGCAATTAATAATGTAGTACTTTCCCTCCCTTTCTTAAATACATTTTTCCCAGAAGCAGTGCCACCTTGCTGAGGGCTGATCCTTGTCCAGAGACAGGTCTGTCTCGGAGCTTTATGGCATTGTGTCTGTTGAACATGGGGAAAGCTTCTAGCATATTCTCAGAGAAGTCAGCGCTGTAGCTCTCTCTACCATAACCTTGCCATGCAAACCCAATACATGTCATTAATGTACTTGTCCCCCTAGATTCATTGTTGCCGTCTGTGCAAATTTTTGCTTCTGAAGCTCACAATTTTCTACTCCAACTTTCAAGTGACAGGAAGGACCTGTATCTCCTTTTTCATCTTGGTGCCTGTCAGTGTACTGTGAGAAGGAACAGCAAGGCACAAAAAGGAGAAATAGTGTGCATGCTTTTCTTTTTCACACAGTGGTCAATTCCCTTATAATTCTGAACAAAGTAGCCAAGGAATTATTGCTTATTTTTCAAAGGGTAGAACTGAACTATGTAATAAGCAGAGCTCTCACCAGCAGAGTATGGGAGATTTTCTTCTTACTTCACAGTGTTCTGGAGTTCCGTTTAGAGTTGAGTGTTGTTTTGTTCCTTGTTTTTCTTTTTTTTTTTTTCTTGCAATTTCTGATTAACATCTTTTTCTCTGCTAGGCTGAGTTTATGGGACAGTTTTCATATCTCAGGTAGCTATTGTGCAGTCACTCTGTCACACTGAAGGCTTCTACAGGGAGTGGGTCTAGTCATTGAAAAATGCTTTAGGTCAAGTGGACAGTTGCTTCCAACAGCAACACAAAAATACGATCTGTTACGAAGAATTTAGAGTTATGACCTCATTGCAATCCTCAGTGTATTCTGCAAGTGTAGACTTTTTTCTGGGTTATAGATTGTATGAGCAAAAAGCCCAGAGTGTGTGAAAAAGCACTAGCAACAACTCAGAAAGTACAAACCCCGTCAAAGGCATTTTAAACAAGTCTTTATTTTAAAGCTAGGGTTAATCTTCCTGGATTTCTGTGAAGATTGCAGGAAATGCCTATCTGATCATTTAATTCAATTGCGCTACAAATTGTAACAAGGGCTAACATTTGATTCTGGCAGCATTGCATTGACTTAGGTACTGAAATTTGTGTCTACAATTAAGCCTCAGGTTTTTAAATCCAGTCTTTGAAGACTCTGGAAAGAAAAGCTTTATTAAAACTTATTAAACTAGTGAAAGATAAAAAATATACTGTTGAAAGTTGGTATAAGAGGATTTACTTTTTTTTTAGGGGCCAGTACTTTCAGGAGTCAGGTCTAAAATTACGCTATTATTTTCACACACAATATATATTATCCAGTGTAGGTCTTCATGTATGATAAAAAATCAAACTCATTTTGACAAAACAGAGATCTACTGAAAGGCAAAACCCTTTCATTTCTAATAGCTGTAGAACTCAAGTGAACAAGATCTTTCATGGTAATTGTTCTGTTTACTATTTTCTTCAGAAAAATCCTCTGAAAATAATACAGCATCTATGCAAAGGTTTGTGAACTTACTTTAAGGTTTATATGTTTTTTAAATAAGACTCTCACTCATTCTACAGTTTTAAGCAGTGGGCAGGCAAATATACAGTGCAATGATTTAATTAAAAATGTCATAGTTATTCTTACTCAGATGTGGAAAAATTAGGGATAAATGTCCATTCATAGACCTCAGGGGAAAAAAAATTAGTATTTTGTTGTATTGGGTTTATGTGGCAAAGTTTTGGTAGTAGGTGGGGCTTCAGGAGTGGCTTCTGCAAGAAGGCTACCATAAACTTCCCCCATATTGGACGGAGCCAGTTTCAGCAAGCACCAAGACAGACCCGACCCTGGCCAAAGCTGAGTCCATTGGTGATGGTAGTAAAAACTCCACAACATGTTTAAAGAAGGGTTAAACACTGCTGTGTAGTGAGAATGAGAAAAACAGTGCTGCAGACATCAAGGTCAATGAAGAAAGAGAGGGAAGAGGTGCTTCAGATGCAGAGATTCCCCCTGTAGCCTATGGTGAAGACCAGGTTGAGATAGGTTGTCCTATGGAGGAGGGGGGCCCACCATCCATGGAGGACTGTGGTAGAGCAGGTATTCACCCTGAAGTCTGTGGAGGACTCCATACCAGAGCAGATGGATGTGCCCTGAAAGAAGCATCAATCTCGTGGAGAGCCCATGAAGGTACAGGCTGCTGACAGGATCTGTGACTCCACAGGAGACACAGGGTGCAGCAATGCATTACTGAAGAGCTGTAGCCCATGAAAAGAAACCACACTTCAGTGGTTTCTGAAGAAGTACAGTCAGTGGGAAGGACACACACTGGAGAAGTTCATGAGGGATTGTATGTCAGTAGAGGGATTGCAGGTTGGAGCTGAGGAAGAGCTTAGGATAAGGAAGGAGCAGCAGATACATGTGATGAACTGACTGCAACCTCAGTTTCCCTCCTTCTGGACTACTTTGGAGCAGAAGGCAGAAAGTCACAAGTGAGGTTGAGTCCAGGAAGAAGGGAAGGGAGGGGGCAGGAGTGGAGGGGAGTGGATAGGAGAAGGAAGGTGTTTTTTTTTGACTTTTTTCTTGTATGTCATCATCTTACTCTGATTTGATTTGCAATAAATTAAATTAAGTTCTCCAAATCTATCTGGACTGTGTTAATCATGTGACACTGTCCTGCATGACATCCTTGCTTCTAAACTGGAAAGACATGGATCTGACTGATGGGTCACTCAGTGTATAAAGGTTGGCTGATGGTCCCACTCAAAGAGTTGTGATGAACTCCTCCGAGATCAGTATCGGGACTGGCACTTTTTAGCATCTTTGCTGGCAACATAAACAGTGGGATCAAGTGTACTTTCAGCAAATGTAAGTGTAGAAAACCTTCAGAAGAATTGCCTAAAGAGGCAAAATACACGACTGTTTACTCAAGGAAATTTTGCTGCCTGGGAAAAGATTTCTTTCTGTACCTCAGTAAGACTCAATAACAAATTACTTAATAGCTACTTCAATAAGGTAGAAAAAGAAGAGGAATATAGGTAGCAAGTATCATCTTATCTACTCTTCAGGTGCGGAACACCCCAAATTCATGCAGCATCTGATGCATTTTCCCATGACATGCCGCACAGGGCAGATCCTGTCCATGCAGAGAAACTCTCCCTTTCCTTTTTTTGTGGTCATGTACAATTTCCTCACAATAAACCAACTCTGTTTCTAAAGATGTTCTCATAAGAGCTCCTTAACTCTCTATTGAATAGCTTTACATGTGTTTCTCTTCCTGGCTGCCAGGGCAGTTGACTCCCTGCTACAAGAAATTATCAAGTTCTCATGGACATGCCTGGAGTTAGGCAGGCCACAGAGGGGCCAGGCAGGCCATAAAAGGCACCAAGAGAACAGATGCTCTGCATTTTGTCTGCCCAGTGTAAACTAGCACTATATTTATTAGTGTTTTCGACTTTTGGAAATAAAGCTTTTCCTAGTACCTTAGCTGCAGCTTGGTATCTAACATACCTGCATGCATATAATTTGTGACAGCACGTTTGCAGACAACACCAAGCTATGTGGTTGATAAGACAGAGGAAAAGGATGCCATCCAGAGTGAGCTTAACAGGCTTGAGAGATGGACTCATGTGAACCCCATGAAGATCAACAAAGTTAAATGCAAGGTGCTGCATCTGGGTCAGGGCAAATTGAAGCAAAAATACAAGCTGGGTGTAGAATGGATGGAGCTTGGCTCTGAGGAGAAGGATTTGTGGATGCTGGTTGATGAGAAACTCAATGAGACCCAGCAATGTGTTCTTGCAGTCTAGAAAGCAAACTTCCTTGGGCTACATCAAAAGAAATGTGACCACCAAGTTAAGGGAAATGATTCTGCCCTTCTATTCAGTTCTTATGAGACCCCACCTGGAGAACAGTGTCCAGCTGAGGGGTCCTCTGCCTAGGAAGGAAATTGACCTGTTCAGACAAGTCCAGAGGAAGACCACAAAGATAATCAGAAGTCTGGAGCACCACTCCTACAAAGAGAAAATGAGAGAGTGGGGGTTGTTCAGCCAGGTGAAGAGAAGGCTCCAGGAGAATTTATAAAAGCATCCCAGTGCCTGAAGAGGGCCTACAAGTGTCATTGTTTAAACCCAACCAGCAGCCAAGTACCACACATCTGCTCACTCACTTTCCCATCACTGGCATCAGGGAGAGAATTAAGAGTAAAATCCAGAAAACTCCTGGGTTGAGATAAGGACAGCTTAATAGGTAAAGCAAAAGTTGTGCACGCAAGCAAAGCAAAAGGTGTTCAGCAATTGCCAGCAGAGCAGGGCCCCATCATACATAATGTCTAGAAGACAAATGCCATTGCTCCAAACATTGCCACTTCCTCCTTCTCCCCCTTGCTTTATACACTGAGCATGATGCCATATAGCCTGGAATATCCCTTTGGTCAACTGGGGTTATTTGTCCTGGCTGTGTCTCCTCCCAGTTTCCCATGTACCCCCAGACTGCTCACCAGTGAGGCAGTATGAAAAGCAGAAAAGACCTTGGGTCTGTGTAAACACTGCTCAGCAGTAACAAAAACATCTCAGTATTTGTAGCCCAGTCTTCAACACAAATCCAAAACACATCTCCATGCTAGCTACTGTGAAGAAAAGTATCTCGGCCCCAGCCAAAACCAGTACAACAAGGCCAGAGAGGGATATTTTGCAAGGGTATATAGTGACAAAAGAAAGCGGATTTGCTTTACACTGAAAGAGAACAGATTTAGAATAAGGATTAGAAAGCAATTCTTGACTGTGAGGCTAGTGAGACACTGGAAGAGGTTACCCAGAGAAGCTGTAAGTGCCCCATCCCCAGCAGTGTTCAAGGTCAAGTTGGACTGGTTTTTGAGCAATGTGTAGTTGAAGGTGTCCCTGTCCATGGCAGGGGGCTTGAGAGTAGGTTACCTTTAAGGTCTCTTCCAACTTAAATTCTATGAAGTCTCTTTTATCCATAATCATAACTGCTGAATGATCTCCCTATTCTTATCTCAACTCATGAGCCTTCACTCAGACTTTTATCCCCTGTTCTGTTAAGGAGGGACAATGATAAACTGTCTTGGTGAGTACTGGGCAGAAATCAAGTTGAACCTACCCAGTCATATTTGAAAATTGCTTTTCACTGTAATGGGCCAGATTTCAGCACTTAAAGATACATCAAATTGTTATTGTGAAAACATGAATATTTTTAACATGTCTGTTAAGAGATCCACATGGAAATATTGAATTATGTTGTAAGTAAAGTACCATACAGGTAACCTAAAATGCAAACAAAGAATGCTTATAATAGATTTCACAAATATGAGCAGTTCACTATTGTATAGCAAACTTAGCAAACATTAATAATTCACCTGGAAGAAAAAATAAATTCCATTTTCTTCACAAACAACTTTGTATCAAGAAAAGTAAAATCAGGCTCCCTTTGTCCATTTATGGGAGAATGTCTGACTACCAAGAGTGGAAAAATACTAGAAGAAATGGATCTATGAGGATGATGAAGAATCTGAGGCACCACAATCTTTGCAGGACACTAAGTTTAATATTATAAATATTTGAATAAGGACATTGCAACTTTTGTTGTAGGGTTTTTAGTTCTACAGTTCTATGGGTGTTACCCCCCTCTTGTTTTACAAAATGGATTCCCATTGTTATTTTCCCTTAGTCACTTTCTCCTTCCCATAAGCCCCTGGTCCATTTTCCTGCCTCTGTTCAGAACCCTGTTCTCCTGTAGGTCAATTGACCATATTTCTCCCATTGGCCTGTTTGTTGCCCAAGTTATGCACTCCACCCCTGTGTCTATCCAATCCCATCCTTGTTACCTCCCAGTTTCCAGTACCTTCCCTACCTGACCCTATAAAAATCCGTGTTGCTTCTTTGCCTCAGGTTCAACCTACATGGAGTGTGTGACTGGGGGCCATTGCCATCAGTCAATGGCTGTCATCCATTGCACTCAAAAATAGGATTAGATTATCAATCTTTAAAACATTTTGTTAATAAGTATTTTTTTTATAAAATACTAAAACTGTGGATCATAAAGTGGATACACAAAATTTAATAGAAGGCATAAAAAGGAGGGCAGGAAAAAGTCTCAACTGTACTTTAGTTAATTTAGTTCTGATTGCAACCAAACTACTACCAATTCTGGTGTTTCTGACTGGCACTTCAGTAGCTAACAGGATGACCTCTGATGGAGTTTCCCAAATTCCTTAAGCATTCAATTTTTTCTCTCAACAGGCAAAAAGTGAACTATTGGTCTAAACTGAAATAAAATATCTCTATCTGTATCTGTATCTCTAACGATCAACTTTACTTAATGTATTATTTTTTGTAGTATTTGAGATCTTGCTTCACTACAAGAGCTTATGTTTCAATGTTCTAGTGATCTGGAAGGCATTTAACTCTTTGATCATGCAAAACTAATTTCATACAGGCAACATACCTTCAGAGACTTTATATCAGCATTGTTGATTGACCAGAGATTTAGAAGCACCTTTGTAATTCTGATGTCTCTGAATGAAATGTGTCCTCTGGACCTGAAAAAAAAAGCTTTTAATCATGTAGAATGAGGCTATTCTCTTTCAGACCTCTTGGGGTTAGTTTGATAATAGATTTTCTCCCATAGCACTGCTCATTATCTGTAGTCAAAGCCAATGGTTTGATTATCCTCTTCCCTTCAATTAGGCCTGTACACCCATGGGGCCCAGGCAAGTTGCTGTATTGATATAAGTTATCTTTAAAGTTAGTTTTGCATGGTATCATAAGAATGGGTTGATCAGGAGAGCTTCAGTCTTAGCCAGCTGCTGATTCATTCAGTTACTGAGAATGATTAAAAATAACCACAAAATAACCCTTTAGTTAAGACCTAAAAAAACACATGGCAAGTTTTGAAGCAGGATTCTGTGTCAAGAAAGCATAGCTACTTTGTATTGATCTAATACCCTAATGGAAGTACTATAGAACAATGGGAAGACATTGTACTGAGATTATTTTTTTGTTCCTGTCATGAAAGCTATATTAGATTATTAAAAATCTCCAAAAAAAATTAATTTCAGCTCAAAATCTCCTTTCCTGTTCTACCTCCTATAAAAAGTGGTGGAGTTTTTTTTCAGTCTAAATTCCTGGTTTTGAACCTGTTTAAATAAAGGAGAGAACAAACAGCTCCAAGTGTAGCACATGTATACAGCCTAACTTTTAAATTATAGCTTATCATCACTATAATAGTAAGACTTGAAATATTTGACAGTACCACTGTAGGGTTTGAAAACACTGTATCCTAAATTTTAGATAGTCCTAAAGTTTACATAGTCAGCATCCCAGAAAATGAGAAGCAATTATTAAATTAATCTGAGAATTGGACAAAAGAAAAGGAAAATTGTTGCTTTAAACCCATGACTTCATTCAGAATGAAATGTAAGATTTATGTATGAAGTATATAATCAGTGTCATTTTGAATCTAATAGTATACTGGGGAAAGTTTGGAATTAGTAGATGTAGTCATTTAGCTCTAAATATCTTCTGTTAGAGACTATATTTGGGTTAAAACAAGAAAAAAGAAAGCTTGTCAATTGCTAATACTATGTCTGAGAATATCCATCATCTAAAAAAAATCAGACCCTATTGTGTGTGGCAGTAAGTGTGAGGGTAGGATGTGTGTAAATGCAGAGGAAATAGGAATTTTCAGGTGAAGAGAGAAATATTCCTTATTGACATCTAAGTGAGATGGTAGCTATGCTGGTTGCAGATACAGAATCATGGGATCATAAAAGGGTTGAAGTGGAAAGTATCTTAAAGATCATCTAGCTCCAAAGACACTGTCAGGGGAAGGGACACCTTTCCCTAGGCGAGGTTGCTTAAAGCCCCATCTAACCTGACCCTGAACACTTCCAGACATGGAGCACCCACTATTTCTCTGGACAGCCTGTGCCAGTGGCTTACCACCCTGACAGCAAAGAATTTTTTTACTAATATCTAATCTAGACCTGCACTCTTTCAATTTGAAGTCCTTCCCCCTTTTTCTGTCACTACCTCTCTCTGTAAACAGTCTCTCCATCTTTCTTGTAGGCTGCCTTCAGGTACTGGAAAGATGCAATTAGGTCACCCTGAAGCCTTCTCTTTTGCAGCATGATATCTCTCACAACTTGTTTTTCACAGAGGAGAAGAGTCTGTAAAATAACTCTAAGTGTGTGCTCTGCACTGTTAAGACTGGCTGTGAGGCAAGGCAAGAGAGAACTGTCACAAGGGTCTTTCTGTGTGTGTGTGTGTGGGGGTCAACTTCGCGAATGTAAATTTGGGAAGGGCTGTCCCCCACGTGGGTGTGCCCTTCCAGCCTAGGCAGTGGATTTTAGGTGAGGCTCAGCGTGCGCAGAACTGGCCCCACCGTTTAAGTCCTGAGGTCCATCTGCCACGGCCGAGCGAGCTTGGACAATGTGACTTAATAACTGCTTCAATAAGATGGAATAAGAAGAGGAATATAGGTAGAAAGCACCAGCTTATCAACGCTTCAGGTACTGGGCACCCCACATTCATGCAGCATCTGGCATGAATGTATTTTCCCATGACATTCTGCACAGGGCAGATCCTGTTCATGAAGACAAACTCTTCCTTTGAGTAATTTGAAGTCATGTACAATTTCCTCACAACAGACCAACTCTGTTCCTAAAGGTGTTCTCATAAGAATTCCTTATCTCACTGTTGACAAGGGCAAGACCACACTGGAGGTGCTACGGCAGTGATGAGCAGGAGCTGCCTGCAGGCTCCTCCAGCACCGTGCTTGGGTTGTCCCAAGTGATGCTTGTGACACAACACAGTGTGGCATAGCACAACACAGGACAGCACGGCATAGCCTGATGGCCTTACTGGGTTTGTGGAACCTGCATAGGTCAGCCATCCTGTAGGTCACTGACTCCAATTTCAGAGGGCTTCTGGTCAAGTTTATCTCAGTCTACTGACTTCCTCTGCCTGCTTTTCATACATGTGTCATGATAAGCGGATGTAGGTTTCTTCAGGTTTTATAAGCATTTCTCTTCCTCACCGCTCTGAACAGTGACCTCAGAAATACCTATCTGCTTTTGGACGTGTCTTACTTTATCCCCTTTTCACTGTCTGTGTCCCACATCAATCAAACAATTTGACCATGAATAAGGACCAATATCCTCTCCTTACTCTCCATGTATGTCAGGGTCTGGGTAACAGGTGATTGAAATAAGGAAGCACACACTCATATAAATTGCAACTAAGGAGCATACATAAAAGTCCATACCACATCATGTTATAGAAGGCAAAATGGATGAAGGTAGAGGGTTCAGTTAGGTAATGATAAGATAAGAATGGCGAAAGAATTTAATTTTAAAAAGGTAAATTCTTCATATGAACATATACCTACACAGTTAGAAATGGAATCAAGAGTCGACATGTAAGCTTTGACACATCTGTATTCAAATCAAAACGAACTGTGTCTTCAATAATTTCTTTAGATGAATTGTTGAATCTGCATGGAAAAATGCTGGTGTCTGTTTGATGAAGTTTATTGGTTTGACACAACTCAGGGCTTTCTTTTTCCAAGGATGGATGAAACAAACAGAGGAAATGGTCTGAAAGCACAGATTAAATACATATTTATACTTACTAGCACTTGTGAACACTTGATTTACTGTTAAGAAAAAGAATTATCAACAGATACAGTTAGCGTCATTATCTGTGTAATAAAGTGGCTAATGTTCTTTTCCTCCCTTTTGTAGAAACAGTAAATGAAGATTTGCATTCTGGGTAGCGCTTTCTCTTGTGGAAGCAGCAGAATCCTAGACCCACAATCCCTAAGCCCCAACCCTTGTTAAATGCAGTTTCAGTCCTGGGGACTAATACACTGATTGCTTCCTGAGAAGAAGTCTCATTGCCTGCTCCATTCAGTCCTATTACTGAAGGTCTAATTATATCTATTATGCTGTTCAGTTTCGGAAATGGTTATTGAGGGAAGACATATAAGTGGGGGAAGGGGGATGGATGGAGGAGGGTGAGAAGAAATCAAATTTTCTTGCAGGAAATAATCCACAGGCCTCAACTATTAAGAAATGAAGTAATGACTTAACTGACTACAATGTGAGATTATATCTAAACCACCAAGTTTATTTCTGTAACAAGTCAAAATGGAGATGGTCTCAACTTTGTATTATTGCTCAAGCAAGGGAGAGCCAATCACTCTGTCAAAATCCTAGGTACCAGATTTTAAAATTTTCACAAGGCCTTGGTTTAACCAAACAAATCTTAGTATGTAAAGAAAGAAAAGCACAGGGAGAAAGTAAAGCATTTCTTAAAAATTTTTGCAAACAATATTTTTAACAATATTGTAAATATTCATTTACATTCCAGGCTGTAAAAAGCCCCTCTTTTTCTCTATATAATGTAAATATCACATGCCATATTATGCTTTTGTGTAGCCTAGATTAAGACTGTTGTTGTGGCCTAATAGAGCTCAAAAGGAGAGGAGGGGAGGGAGGGGGAAAGAGACTCATTATTTTAGATGGCTTCTCTTTTCCCATAGGATTCCCATAGATCCTACTTAGCAGCAACTCATTCCAGCACTGATTAAGTGGGAAATATAAAGAATCTCAAAAGGTCAAACCTATAATCAGCTACCCTAAGGGGCTGACATGGAAAACTTCTTAATACAAGTTCAGTTTATGGCAATTTTATAACAACATCTAGTCAGTGATACATATTGAGGGAAAGAGGAAAAAGAAACTCAGACCTTCTTAGAATGCCTCAACGTTACAGTACTTTGTTTTATCCATGTTCTTGATTGGATTCCCCATTATTATTTCCACTCAGTTTTTGGATGTTGATAATTTTGCTTCCAGCTGCTGAGGGGAGTGCATTTATAATAAGCTAAATGTGCATGAGATGTACACATTGCTTACTGCTGATAAAATAATTCCCAAGTTGATCTACAGAGCAATCAGGGAAGTGAAGCTCTCTGAGAGACAGTTTGAAAATAGGAGAAGAAAAATAGAAACAAATTACTTAATAAAACCCTGCACTAGGATACCAATGAAGTCTATTTAAACATGACTCTGGTTATTTCCAAGTGGTCTCTGTTTGGCTACTACTTCACCTCGTGTGAATCATTAATACACCATTTCAAAGTCAGAGCCTCATCCAGCTACTCTGGAAGCAAGGGAGAGACTCATTCATATACCCCCTGTATATCAAGAACCATTTCAACAGGGTCTAAAGGCCTCAAATGAACATCCAGCTTAAACTATAGAATATTTGGCTGCAGGATTTTTTGTTTGGTTTGGTTTTCAACATGTGCAGTGCCTTCCAGGACGGACTTCAGGCACAAGCTAAGTAGGCAATTGTTTCTGACTGCAAAAGTCGGGAGCTGGAAAACAGTAGTAAGTAGTTGCCCTGTTACTTACTTTTCCTTTGTCATTGCTGTTGAAAAACTGGACTGACTTCTGTCCTGGGTGTTAGAGTGGGTGCATCCTTGGCAAAGATGCCATCACAGTCTTTCATATTTCTCTTCCTCCCCAGGCAAAGGCAGAAGCTACTTGCTCTGTTCTCCAAAGCTCTTTCCCTTACTTTCCCTTAGCTCTTTCCTTTTCTTATTTCATTTCCTTTCTATGCCAGAAACAGCCAGATCTCTTTCCTCTCTCATTGGAATAAGAAAGGCAGTTTTCATTTTACAGCAAAGGTGCCTTGAACTATCCATGTTTCACTTGCTTTAGCTAAGTGCAAAGCAGTGCTGAACTGTAGTTTCAAGCACTCTCTAGTGTAAGTTTTAAAACTGTGGTACAGCTGCCTTTTTATCATTATAGGAATTCTATGAATGCCCCCAGCACATCTCCACAAAACCCCCTGTATATCAAGAACCATTTCAAAGCAGGCCTTTGCCAAATAATAATTGAACCTGCGTTACTTTTGTCAGCTGAACTTTTATGGGAATAAAGTCTTCCCAGGTGACACTAAAATGTTTTAAAAGTCACTATATAGGTATGAGGCTGTTATTTTGTTTAACAAACATGAGGTTGGATTATTTCACAGTGTAATGGAACTGTAGGTGTGGTTCATCTATTACACTGTATGCACTTTAGAAACAGACCCACAGATAAAACTAACTGCAAAGCCCCCAAAACAGGTAATCAAAACCATGAAGAAGCATAAATACTTCCCGTCTTTCAGAATAAGCCACCAAATTTGAGGTCTGAAAGCAGAAATCATAAAACTAGCCATTGGAAAAGACAAGTACCACCTGATTTTGCACAGAGGGCAAATTTGCCAGAGGGATGTATCTCACACATTATATTTAGTGCATATCTTAGAACAGATGTGTAGTTAAAGAACTAAATCCCCCACAAAACTACCAAAACACACACCACCACCACCCCCAACCCAAACAAAAAACCCTCAAGGTTTTTGAGTCTCCTCCTGTTCTCCAAAATAAATTTGTTTTCAAGGCTAGATTTTTATATGAAAATAAATCTACTTAAAATCAAGCAATAGGACTTCTTGGAAATTGGAGATATATGTAAATAGAGTTATGAAAGAATTTCAGGATGGACTGATACAGGTTAAAACATTTACATGTGAAAAGAGTTATTTTACTTATTCCAAACAGGATGAAATTACGGGTTTTATTTTTCTTATTGTGACACCTTTATTCTCATCTTCTCTGTGAGGCAGCATAAAGACAATTTTGCAAGATTAACCACATTAAGGTATCATAACCTGAATTAGCCTTTTAGATGAATGCATGTTTTGACAAATTTTGTACTCTGGTAATCCTGTTACAAAATTCCATTGCACTACGTACTCTACAAAACTGGATAAATCAAAATTATTTTCAAGTTTTGGGTAGTAGCAATTTTCAAGACACCGCCTCATTTCTAAAGCCCAAGTAAGACGGAGCAGAAGCCATCAAATGTCATAAAAATGCAGTAGCTTTTAGTGGTCATAAAGCACATGTAAATAATTTCACTCACTGCTAGGTTAAGACGATTGATCTGCGGTGCAAATGAGAACAAAACTCTCACAACTAAAGACAGAAGTAATCTTCAACTATTCCTGCAGTGAAAATCAATCACATTCAAACTACTTTCAGAAGTATGGAAACATTTGTCTCTTCAATTTAGTACTTCTTATTACAATCCTTGCTAGGTTTGGCTATGCTCAGAAAGTATGCTTGACATAACACTGTGGAAATATTGAAAGCCCCATCTTGCATATCCTTTTCATGTTTTCATCTTGCACTGCACTATCATGGTGCATTTATCTCCTGTCACCATTTACATGGCCTTACAGTTCTACCATTCTGATTGAGCATCATTTCATCCTCACATTATGTAGACGTAAATAGAAAAATAACTTTATTATAACTTCAAATTATGTGTGAAATTCTTACATAGTTCTACCAGACTCAAGGAACCTAGAACTTCAGCACTGTAAAGTCCTCCTCTGACACTGCTCAACTGAGCAAAGGCCAGAGATACTCTGAAGGCATGGCCATAGAGTTTCTGGTGATTGGGTAATAAAGTGTTCTCACTACAACAACCTGCAAATGCAAATGGATATTAAATTTAGATATGTTCTGATCCATACTAATTATGGATATGTTCCATACTAATTCCTGATCCACACTAATTCCTGCTTCAAATGCTATATGCACAACTTTCAATACAAATCCTTGTGGTTGTTTTTCTAGATCAGTTTCAATCTTCACACTTTTTAAAAGGATCTTGGTAAATTTAAAGCATAGTCTTTTATTCTCTCCTGTTTGAACTTTCTTTAATGAAGTCACTCTGATTTATTACTTTCTTCAGAGACATTTGCAGTGAAAAGGTGCTAGTACTGTGTGTGTGTGTCAGATGAAGTAACTGCGACCTTTTTTGGATACTAGTTTTTGACATCTGAAATGTTTTGGTCTTTTCCACTTTTTGGTCTTTTCCACTTTTTAATGTATTTTTAAAAATTCAGATATTTCAGCAAATCACAAATGACTATCAGCCTAGCAGCTGCCAGAGATGGCAGCATCACAAAAGCAAGGAATTCTAATGGCTTCTCTATTAATGATAAAACTGGGGAAAAAAAGAATGAAAAAACCACAGAGACACATCAAGTTGTGATATACCCTGTTCGTACTTATCAATCATTCTGTGACTTGGTAAACTACTCCAGTTTAAAACTAACCCAGTTAAAAATGTCTAGTCTTAATGTGGATCAATATTCTGAAACAGTGTGCCTGAAGACAGAAATATTTGGACTCACAGCAATGAGGGAGTGGCATGACAACAGGAGATGGAGTTCATTTAGGCTGTAAGGCTACCCATCTAAGGATTACTCTAACCAAACCTATGTCCTGCTGTCATCGTCCAAACTCACTAGGCCATGGCAGATGAACTTTAGGAGTAAAGAGTGGGGTCAGTTCTGCGCATGCTGTGCCTCACCTAAAAAATCCATTGTGCAGGCTCAAAGGGGTCACCCACATTGCAAATCCCTGTAGCAACAGGTGAGGGTCAAAATGGCAGGTGATAGGAAGCAGCTGGAAGCCACAGACCCCACCCTGCATGCAGACAGGTGGTTCAGGATATTGGTCATTCAGGACTGACCCCAGAGATGACAGTCTGGTTCGGCAGCATCCTGAATGACCAAGCAGCCTTTTCTAAGGACAGCACTGCTTGCTCCACATGGAGAGGGGTCTGGAAGAGGTGGCCTAAACAAAGCTCATCTCCACACCAGGTTAGATAACCGTGGCCAACCGGCATCTTCCATATGGTCAAACAAAAACAAAGAGATTTCAAAGGCATACACCTGCCTGCAAAGGTGTGTTCAAACTTACACTCGCATGTTGGAACATCAGAACCATGCTTGATACTGGGGATAGTGGAGCGTCGTTCTGCTCTAATTGCCCACGAACTGTCACAACTCACCATCCACATTGCTGCTCTCAGTGAAGTTCGTCTTCACGAGGAAGGCAGCCTTAAAGAACATGGTGCCGGCTGCACACTCTACTGGTCAGGCAAACCCAAAATCAAAAGACACATTTGGCTCCATGATTAAAAACTCCATTGCCTCCAAACTGGAAAATTTGCTGACAGGTGATTCCGATTGCATTATCTCCTTATGCCTCTCACTACACAACCAGGAGTATGTTGTTCTCTTTAGCATATATGCCCCAACTCTCCAAGCTGACCCAGCAGAAAAAGACAAATTCTACACTGACCTGCATCGCCTCACCCAAAATGTTCCTGCAGATGATAAGATCATAATCCTTGGTGACTTCAACCCCACAATAGGTAAGAACTCTGAAGCCTGGAAAGGAGTCCTGGGCAAGCGTGGTGTTGGAAACTGCAACGACAACGGATGCCTCCTGCTAGAGTTTTGTGTAAAACAGCAGCTCACCATCATCAACACTATCTTTCAGCAGAAAGACAGGCTGAAGACAACCTGGATGCATCCTCGATCCATGCACTGGCACCTCATTGACTATGTCTTAGTACAACAGAGAAATGTCAGCGATGTCCGTCATACTCGAGTGATGCCGAGTGCAGAATGTGAAACACACCACCGCCTTGTGTGTTGCAAACTTAACCTTCTTTTCAAGCCCAAACCTAAGAGAGGTGTCATTCCAAGGAGTAGGCTCCAAGTTGTCAATCTTCAAACAGCCACAGTGAAAGACAGCTTTCAGGTAAACCTTCAAACTAGACTTAAAGATAATCCCATAGATCCCTCTCCTGAAGTGCTTTGGCAACATATTAAAAATAGCATCCTGCAGTCCTCTGGAGAGTCCTTAGCATTCTCCTCCACGAAAAGCAAAGACTGGTTTGATGAAAACAATTAAGAGATCCAGCAATGGTTGAAGTAGAAGAGAACTGCTCACCAAGCACACCTTGCTCAGCCATCTTGCCATGTAAGAAAAGCTGCCTTTTGTGTTGCATGCAGTAAGCTCCAACAGAAACTTTGAGACATCCTGAACAAATGGTGGTTCAACCAAGCAGAAAAGACCCAACTATGTGCAGTTTTGGGTGACCAAAGAGGATTCCATGAGGCCCTGAAAGCAGTGGACGGACCCACACATCATGGTCAAAGCCCCCGGCTCAGTGCAGATGGTCAAATGCTTCTCACAGATAAAACCTCCATCCTGACCCGATGGTCTGACCATTTTCAGACTCTCTTCAGTGCCAGCCATGTAGTCCAAGGCTCAGCAATTCAGCACATTACACAACAACTGGTGAAAAATGAATTGGATGCAGCCCCTACTATGGGAGAGACACTGAAGGCCATCCAGCAGGTGAAAACTGGCAAGGCAGCTGGGGTTGATGAAATTCCACCCAAAATCTGGAAGCAGGGAGGTCAAGCACTCCATGCCAAATTTCATGAGCTTGTTGTGCATTACTGGGAACAAGGCGATCAGATCTCCGTGACACAATCATCATCCCCCTGTACAAGAAGAAAGGAGAAATGTCAGACTGCTCAAATTACCAAGGTATTACTTTGCTCTCCATTGCTGGTAAAATCCTTGCAAGAATACTTCTGAACAGATTAGTACCCACTATTGCAGAAGAACTTCTACCTGAAAGCCACTGTGGTTTCAGAGCCAATAGGAGCACCACACACATGGTGTTTGTTCTCAGACAACTGCAATAGAAGTGTAGGGAACAGAACAAAGGGCTCTATGTAACCTTCATTGACCTCACCAAAGCTTTTGACACTGTGAGCAGAAAAGGTCTGTGGCAGACCTTGGAACGTTTAGGATGTCCCACCAAGTTCTTCAAAATGATCATCCTGCTACATGAGGATCAGCGTGGACAAGTCAGATATGGCGATGCACTCTCTGAGGCCTTTCCTATAACCAATGGTGTGAAACAAGGTTGCGTTCTTGCACCAACTCTATTCACAATCTTCTTCAGCATGATGCTCCAAAGAGCCACAGCAGACCTCAATGAAGGAAACCACATCTTCATCTGATATCGTACCGATGGAAGCCTATTCAACCTAAGGCAACTGAAGGCCCACACTAAGACTCTGAATCACCTTGTCCGTGAACTGCTTTTTGTTGACGATGCCACCCTTGTTGCTCACATAGAAGCAGCTCTGCAGCACTTAACATCCTGCTTTGCAGAGGCTGGTGAGCTTTTTGGGCTGGAAGTCAGCCTGAAGAAGACAGAAGTTTTCTACCAACCTGCACCTCAGGAAGTCTTCCATCATTCTCACATCACCATAGGTGAATCAGAGCTTAAATCAGTCCAACAATTCACCTGTCTGGGAAGTATCATTTCCTCAATGGTAAGATTGACAAAGAGACAACAGGCTAGCAAAGGCATACAGAGCCTTTGGAAAACTCTATAAAAGAGTCTGGTCTAATAGACACCTGAAGAGAAGTACAAAGATCAGTGTCTACAGAGCCATTGTACTGTCTACTCTTTTATATGGGTCTGAATCATGGGTCATCTACCGCCACCACCTGCGACTTCTTGAATGCTTCCATCAGCGCTGCCTCCGTTCAATCCTAAACATCCACTGGTCTGATTACGTGACCAATGTGTCTGTTCTGGAAGAGGCAGGGGCCCTGAAGAAGAGATACAAGGACTCCTTGAAAAGATACCTCAGCCTTGGCCATATTGACTGCCATCAGTGGTCCACTCTGGCCTCCAGTCAGGATTCATGGAGACACACCATTCCCAACACTGCTGCTTCCTTTGAGAACGCACGCAGAAACAGTCTCAAGGAAAAAAGACAATGCAGAAAGAACAGTTCCTTGCCAATATCACCAAAGAAGATGTTCCGCTGTGCTTTTTGTGATCGGACTTGCCTATCCTATATCAGTCTTTTTAGCCACCAGCACACTTGCGGTAAGCGTGGGTAGTGCCCTTCCCTAATCTTCATTCGCGAAGCCTAGCCATGATGATGATGACATAGCCTTGATGGAGATACTAAGTTTGAGATTACTGTGCATTTCATTAACATAACAGAATGTGCTTATTTTTGACATGCTTCTCACAGACAAAGGCTTGTTTGTCAGGTCAGTCTCCTTAATAGAGGAAATCACACACATTGCCTTTCAAATGTGAAGTGTACTGATGTTTAGTATAAGTTGGAAGAAGAATGGTGAAAATTAATCAGATAAAATTTAGCAATTCCAGCAGATTGAAGAAGGGGACAGTTAGAGAAGATAATATAGTACAAAGGTGCATGTATTCTACTTGTTACTGAGGTTTTTTCTGTGTTCCTATCATAAACTACTCATAATACTTATAGCAGGGCAATGGCTGTTTTCTGACTTGGAACCTGACATTGTCATTTCAGAACAAGCCATTTATAATGCAGCCCACATGAGGCTGTCTGTCTTCATAGAGTTGTAGCAGACAAGGAGCACAGGGTCACAGGTGTCAAAACTAATTTTATTAGTCTACATGTAACACAGTCAAAAACAAAAAGAAGGAGAAGAAAAATAAAAAGTACAATAATAAGAAGAATACTTAAATCTACAAGTTACTTTCTATATATTCTAAATCCTTCCCATGGTCACTTTTTATACATCCAATGCAGTGTCCATATACTCTGCCACAACTTCTAACTGGATATTACACACTCTCCAAATGTAAATTTAGTTTCATGAGAAATTTTCAGCACACATTCCATTCTCACAGCTTGCTCCTTTCTCAGCTTCTTTCTTATCTCATATTGTTCTATCTATTTCACTAGTTTTCTCATAGTCTATCAACTGTTGCTGCTACAGCTGTTCAGGGAGACCGTATTTCATATTTCGTCCAGATCAAAGCTACTTGCAGTCTCAATCCCCACAGCTATCCTATATAAAATTTAAACTCAAGCTAGTCTAGAATGTACTTGTTTGTGAAGTACTGTTATGTCCCTGACAGATATTGACATACGAGTGACATTGATGGATGATTGAACCTAAACGAAGCTGAAGATTTTTTTTACCTGTATTACCTTGTTTTGCTCTATTAGAATGAACACTTCTATGTGTTTTGGGAAGGCAGGAAGGCAGGAAGGTAGGAAGGCAGGCAGGCGGGCAGGTGGGCAGGAAAGAAGCACAGAAGTGTGGAAGTTCAGAAGTGAGGAAGTGCAGAAGTGCGGAAGGAAGTGCGGAATGAAGTGAGGAAGTGCGGAAGGAAGTTTGGAAGTGCAGAAGGAGGGAAAGAAGTGCGGAAGGAAGCGTGGAAGGAAG
>JAJPCS010000369.1:5334619-5345611 GCA_021164005.1 Willisornis vidua nigrigula | reverse complement strand
AGGAAGGAAGGAAGGAAGGAAGGAAGGAAGGAAGGAAGGAAGGAAGGAAGGATGGATTAGGTGGAAAGTGCATCTCCTCCTTTATCTCTTCCCTCACTTCTTCATTACTTCTAGCATGTAGTTTAGATAGACTTTGTACCCTAACCTGGAAGTTTGCATTAGAATTGGTCCAAGGTAACTTATGCAGTCTCTACATGGCTACCTTTCAGAGGAGCCTAGAAGTTACTAAAATTAAACTAAGGGTTTCACAGTGGGTTTCTGAATAAACAGTGAGTGTCTACCTACTTGGGAAATAACTAGGAAGTAAAATCAGACAAAACTTGGCATGAAGATGGTATTAAATACTGTTGTGGTCATTGCTATCAATCTGCTTTAGATTTGTGTTGGTGACTGGATGATCACTATGTAAAACATAAACATTTATGATCTGAAGAAAAGCAGTGTCCTACAGTGTTAAAAAGTAGACATACACTGGCTTAATGGCAAGAATAGTTTCTCTAGTCACCCAATACTGCACAGACAGAAAGTGGGCTTAGGTAAAAGCTTCCATTCTGAACCTGCAGCTGCCCCATTCTATGGGAGATTTCAGTCTGTTGAGGTAGTGCTGTAGAAACTGACTGCATTTAATGAACTTCAACTGAAACTTCCTACCCTGGTGTAACCTGTAACTGAGCAGGTTACGGAGGAAGGTGTAACTGAGTTGAAGGCTTGTCAGAAAAGGATTTGAAAAATAATTCAGGAAAGTGAAACAAAGAAAATGCAGAGATTTCTCCACATATATATCTGAAACGATTCCTAAGCAAAAAGGCACAGATGTGTGAGATGACTCTGGAAAAGCAACTGGAAATTCCCCATGGCCTCAGCATAAGTCCCTTTAATTCAGAGGTCAGCATTTAGTTTTTGCAGTTAAGGAAGATTTTCCATTGGCTACTCAGTGTGCTTCTATTTCTACAGCAGTTTTTGTCCTGATGATGAGAGAGCTCTGTGAGATAAAGTATAAGCCACATTTACCAATAAGTGTCTCACACTAGTCTCTGATGCCTAATCTCTTTTATTGAACCTACTAGCTGGTTTCTAGACCATTGATTTTCCTTGCTGTCAGTTTGTGGCCTTGACTCTTTAATGTTTATTTAGACTGGTCTCCATAAATTGCTTCTGGTGCTGAGGGTGAGGAAGGAGGCAGGAGGTCAGGAGTGCATGTGTATACCTGTCCGTATATATAAATCGTAGCTTTTGTTCTTGAGTGCTGTTTGTGAAGACTGATGGGTGAATAAAAAGGAAGCATTCTACTAAAACATGAAAAAGCTATTACTAACTCATTCCCCTCTGTCTGCAACTTTTTGCTGCTTAGTTTTTCAGTTTTCTGTATCTTAACAACACATCTTGTTTTCTACTCAAACATATAACATTTCTTTTTGTTAGGAGATGCAAAGAGAGGAATTGTTTGTTTGCCAGCACAGACATGTGATTTTCAAGAGGGAAGGTGTGTATATATTCCGCTGATGAGTTTTTAATGTGAGGAGAATTTTTATTTCTTGCCTCATTTTAATATCAGTCTTTGTAATGAATAGTAGGACTCAGAGATGCTGGACTTAATGGAACTTGTACAAGCAAGAAAGCACCACTTTTTTTCCTGTCAACATCCAAACCCCTAGCTCTTTAAAGAAGGATCATTGCCCTTCCTGAGCAGAAATGGTAGACTTGTTCCTGCAATAGGACAAGTCTTCTTCTCTGGTATTGTCACTGACAAAGCCAGGAAAATGAGAAATGGTTAAGTGGAAAAGTCTATACTGTACACCAAAAATTCAGAAGCACATCCAGAAAATTGAAAAGGAATAGCCATTGAGTTTACTTAACAATGAGCTGCTAGAAGGCTATAGTTTTAAATCAATTGAAACTGTTTTGCAACAGTGAAGAGTTTTTTTCCTGTGCAGCAGTAAACGTCATAGTCTGTACAAGCTGACAAGTGGTTCTCCTGAGGCTAGGAGTAGAGTAATCAATAGGGCGCAGTTTGGGCTACTGTTCTCTCTGCTGATACAGAAACACTGTGCACAGATGTGATGCTGGAAATAAATCAAAAGAGGAAAGAGAAGCTGTTCCAAGATAAGTAAAGACTGAGCTAAATATCTTAATCAGTTTTTTACCCATTCGACCTCTGTTGGTTTGTCTGGGCATCCACTATTCTAAACTTAAACAAGTTCAGTTTATTATAAAAGGGAGATGTAGCAACACTGTCAGAATAAATATTTGGGTTAATATTCCACTTTCACCTCTCCTATTTTGCAAAGCTCAGTGTAGCCTTTAACATGCTTTGTAAAAACATTAAATATATGTTACAAATGACCAGCATCCAGGAGAAAGTTTCACATTCAGTTCCATATTCAGATTGCAATTTCAGTATTTTTCAGAATTGGTAGCTTCCTTGAGAATGGAAGATCATTTCTCTGAGAAGTTTTTAAGTACCCTGAAACCATCCTTTAACTGAGTCTAATTTACATTGATGCCTTCAGAGACTGCAGAAAACTGGATTCCAAGCCAAGTTAGTGTGGGATAAGATAAAAAGGTAGATTCTTTAATGTCTGGGCTCAGGGCCTGCCTTCAGTAATACATGATGATGCACACCTTCAAACTCTGATTTCCATGGGGTTTATCATAGAATCATAGAATTGTAGAATCATAGAATTGATTGGGTTGGAAAAGACCTCCAAGATCATCAAGTCCAACCCTTGGTCCAACTCCAGTCCACTTACCAGATCATGGCACTCAGTGTCATGTCCAATCTCAGTTTAAAAACCTCCAGGGATGGTGAATCCACCACCTCTCTGGGCAGGCCATTCCAATGCCTGATTACTCTCTCTGGAAAGAATTTTTTCTGATCTCCAACTTAAATTTCCCCTGGCAGAGCTTAAGCCCGTGCCCCCTTGTCCTATTGCTGAGTGCCTGGGAGAAGAGACCAACCCCCACCTGGCTAGAACTTCCCTTCAGGTAGTTCTAGATAGTGATGAGGTCACCTCTGAGCCTCCTCTTCTCCAGGCTAAACAACCCCAGCTCCCTCAGCCTATCCCCATAGGACTTATACTCCAGTCCCTTCACCAGCCTTGTTGCTCTTCTCTGGACCCGCTCCAGCACCTCAATATCCTTTCTGAACTGAGGGGCCCAGAACTGAACACAGTACTCAAGGTGTGGCCTCACCAATGCAGAGTACAGGGGAAGGATCACTGCCCTGGTCCTGCTGGCCATGCTATTTTTGATACAGGTCAGGATGCCATTGGCCTTCTTGGCCACCTGGGCACACTGTTGGCTCATGTTGAGCTTCCTATCAATTAGTACCCCCAGGTCCCTTTCTGCCTGGCTGCTCTCCAGCCACTCTGTGCCCAGCCTGTAGTGCTGCATGGGGTTGGTGTGGCCAAAGTGCAAGACCCAGCACTTGGCCTTGTTGAACTTCATCCTATTGGAATCAGCCCATCTCTCAAGTCTATCCAGATCCCTCTGCAGAGCCCTCCTGCCTTCCAGCAGGTCGACACTCCCTCTCAGCTTGGTGTCGTCAGCAAATTTGCTGATGATGGACTCAATCCCCTCATCTAAATCATCAATAAATATATTAAACAGGACTGGACCCAACACTGACCCCTGGGGAACACCACTGGTGACCGGCCACCAGCTGGATGCAGCTCCATTCACCAGCACTCTCTGGTGTCCATCCAATCCCTAGTTCTCACATCTCTTAGGTCCAGCCTCATTGCACTTCCAGCACACTCCATCAAGATTTTAGTCTAGGGGACAGTGGGACCCCTTCATCGTCATTCTCTTCTTCGTAGCACACAGGAATACTTGGACGTCTTCCAGTGTTCTGACTTCGAGATTATTGGCTGATGTTTACATCTCATAGCACAGGCCTTAAGATATTATTCAGCCGTCTAACTTGAATTTTAGGCATTGATATGGGATAAGGCTTAGAATACATAAATATTGAACTTAAGTTGTTAGAAATATTAACACACTAAATCTTCATTTTACTACACTTTTAAGTACTTCTAAAATCTATAAAAATGAAAAAAAAATTTAAAAACCCCTGAGACATCAACATGCATGGCACTAAAGCATCTAATCCAGAAAGCTTCATAATTTTTTACATAGCTTCAAATATTAAAGCTTTGCATTTCATAATATATATTGTATTGGTAGATAATGTTCTGATTCTAGGCAATATAAAGTTACAGAGAAAGGGAAATGTTTCCATTGTGTGCCTGATAGTCTCTTGAATGGAAATGTAGTCCAACTTTAAAATTAACACCACAGAAAAAAGCAAAATACATTAAGATATCAGGGAGCACTCCTAAGATTATCATGTGTGTTCTTCAAAGAAAGAAATCAGTAAAGTCAATAGGGAAGAACATTAAAGAAACACATTAATAATTCTTATGAAATATTTGTAAGGTGGCATATTTACTATAGTTATATGATAATGAATGTGCAGTTAAATGCCTCCCTGACATCCGATCCCGTCAGATCTCAGAAGCTAAGCAGGGTCAGCCCCGGATTAGTACTTGGATGGGAGACCTCCTGGGAAATGCCGGGTGCTGTAGGTTCTAGTCCTGAGGACTTCACTGGCACTGTCCAAGCTCGCTCGGCCGTGGCAGATGAACCTCAGGACTTAAACGGTGGGGCCAGTTCTGCGCACGCTGAGCCTCACCTAAAAAAAAAAGCCACTGCGCAGGCCGGAAGGGCACATCCACGTGGGGGGACAGCCCTTCCCAAATCTTCGTTCGCGAAGTTGAGCCACACACACACATGATAATGAACACTACTACAATTTCATTTGTAACCAATCAGCTGTAAACAATCATATCTCTATTTCAAATAATAAGAATTACAAAACTGTCAATGAATTGACTAGTAATTTTTAATAGCCTTCAACAAAACAAATTTAAAAACTAACCAGTTTTTATAATATAGCATAGCCAGCGTGATTCATGATATGAAATTAAAATGGCACCCATTAAATTAATTAACAAGATTCTTGCTGATTTTCTTGGGCCTCTGCCCATAAAAGTACTAGAAACTGGACAAAAGGTGAATGAATCAAGTGTCCCAGTTGTTCCACAAGAATGAGTACAGTAAAAATAACTGTTTGCATAGCCTATTTAACCTTCTGACTGGAAACAGAACAAGACTACAAACTTTATTCTGTAAGGAAGTAGCAATTAGATAGATTTTCCTTCAGCCCAAGTAAAGCAAGTAACTTCCTCACTGCAGATTTTTCTACTGACACAACATATTTTCATACAGCTGAGTTTAGCAATGCACAATACCTCATTAATTTTAACAGTTTGAAATATATCTCTGAAGATTTTCAGGTTGTGGGTTTTTCTGTTTGGGTGTTTGTTTGCTTGTTTGTGGGATTTTTTATATGTAAAATAGGAAGGAAGGTTGGTAACATTTATTTTTCTCTGGAAAAGCAAAGCACAAAATGTTTTCCCTTCACTTTTTTCCATCAGATGTCAGGAGATTACGTTAGAGTTTTCCTTTTTTTCATTCATGACTGACATTTAAATGAGTTTTGGAGATGGTAAGGAGTAATAATTCATTTATGGCTATAGATATACAAGATATATTTAATTAGGAGAAAACCTAAGCTAATAGAAGACTAAATCTTGCTAAATCTGCTTACATTGACCAAACCATTCCAATTAAACTTTAGTCAGCTGGTCACTTCTAATATTTCTTGTTCAGTCTGTTCGAATGATTTTTAGTTTTTCAGTTGGTTGGGGTTTGCTTGTTTGTTTGATTGACTTTTTTAATGCCAGCACCAAACAAAACCTTTTGTGTGAAAATGAAACAAAAATTAAATGTCAAGGGCTCTACTAGGCAGGGGATGAAGCCAAAAAGACTTAGAAAAATTTTATGCCAGGTCTCTAACTTCAAGCTAGCAACCCATTAGGAACACAATGGAAGGTAGCAACCCTACCTGTTAACTAGATTGTAGAATATTAGGCAAACAATCCTTGCTTATTCCCAGATTAGGTCATTTGTCTTCTATTAATAACATCAGAGAGGAGTGAGGTCAAAGAAGGAGATGGCAAAAAGCTGGCACTGCTATTCCGATGTGCATCCTGCAGGTCACTGCTACTATCTTTCCTCTGTATCATGCAGCACATTCTACTCAAATATGATTTCTGTTTTCTCATTCAGCCCAAAAGAGCTCAGGTGTCTTACTCAAATGAATTTTAATTTTACAGAGGTTTTCTGCCTTGGCTGTTTTGTAGGAAAAATCCTGGTTAGTAAGACAAACAGATAAACAGTGTCTGAGTTCCAGATCCCTATGCAGAACCGGACAGAGTACATCAGTGAATAGTTCCTCCTTTCCATACGTGGAGATGGAAGAAGAACAAAAAAAGAAACAAAAGAGACATTAAAACAAACAAACAAACAAAAACAAAACAAACCCACACACACACTAACCGATAATTGCAAATCCAATTTCTGTAACTACAGAGGACGTCGATTTGTTGCAGTCTGTTTCTATCAATAAGCAGACACAGGAAAGATGAATGTGTGGTCTTGGAGAAGAAATCCACTTTTCCACTCAATTCTGTGAAAGGTATAAGGCAGCAAGATTTCAGACTTATTAGTTCTGACAGTTTTGGTATTTTAAATGCATGTAATTACAAATATAGGGCAGCCCCATGTGCAAAGGAGAGCACTCTGAACTCTGAATCTCCAGGACCTGAGTTCGAGTCTCAGTGAGGACCATCCACAGGGCAGTTAAATGCCTCCCTGCCGTCCCATCCCATCAGATCTCGGATACTGAGCAGGGTTAGCTCTGGTTAGTACTGGGTGCTGTAGATAGTCCTGAGGCCTTCACTGTAACTGTCCAAGCTTGCTCTGCCATGGCAAATGGACCTTGGGACTTAAACGGTGGGGTCAGTTCTGTGCATGCTGTGCCTCATCTAAAAGATCTGCTGCACAGCTGGAAGGGCACACCCACGTGGGGAGAGCCCTGCCCAAATCTTCATTCATGAAGTTTGGCCATACAATTACAAATACAAAGAAGAGTTGGATGAAAAATCTTAGCCAAATAACCAAAGCTTTGATGTTTGCAGTCTAAAAATGGGACTATTCTGAAGATGAGTACTTCTTAAAATTAGGCATCCTGCACTATAATCAATTAATCTGATGCACTAAGCAATAAAAATCATGGTCTGTTTTTGGTTTTTTTTTTTGTTTTTTTGTTTTTTTTTTTAATTTTGGAAAAGCAAATACTCTAATTTGGTATTGTAACAGTCACATCCAACTCTGCTGAACAAAAAGAATGCAGTGGAAGGATTAATCTTTCCAAGTCACCATTTAGTTAAATGATGAAAAATAACAATTTGCATTATGAAGAAGATGATTTTCCAAAAGGTCAGTTACGTCAGTTTTGTTAGTTGCAGAAAAAATGTTCTCTTTTTCTTAAATTTTGAAAAATTAGAATTGGAAAGCTCTGAATAGAGAGAAATTATTATGAATTATTCTGTGATTCTTGTTTTAATTCCAACAGTATATACTATCACAGGAGTTTTATCTTGTTCAAAAACTTACAAATGTATTGTAGAACAAATATATAAAGGGATCCTGGCAGACACTATATAATTACCACAAGAGGCTCTAATCTCTTCCACATTGCAATTGGTTCATCAATGGCCATGTGTTTTGGAGAACAGTGTTACCTGGTACTTTGTCAATGCTCAGTAGAAGAGAGAGAAATTGTGTCATATGATGATAAGCAGACCCTTCCTTATTTCAGCAGGAATACCAGGAATGCCAGCTAACAACTGAAATCATTGAATAACTGAATTTCCAGGGCTCTACAGAGAGCCTAAGAGAGTGAAGAGAGTATTTGAAGTTTCTATCCTTGAGACCAGTATTACATTTTAGTGCACTGAATTTTACATAAGTGATGCAAAAACTGGATTAAGCGCAGCTTAATTGATTTGTCTGAGACCTGAGAAGAAATTCATGTCAAAACTGAAATTCAAGACTGTTGAGTCCAAGCCCTGTGTCCTATGTTGTAAATTATCATTCTTTCTGATACTTAAACTGTCAGCTCTTACATACTCAAACACGAAAACCAAATAATTTCTTAACCTTCCATTTTTAAGCTAAAAACTCCTATCTTGTACCATGAGGAACACCTCATTGTTCTAATTATTTGATTCTGGATTATCTCCAAATGTTCAGAATCTTTCTCCAAATGTAAGTACTTTCAATGGGCACTGCATTTCACTACTGGCATTCCAGCAACTATTACAAGGACATATCCACAATCACTATAGGCTCTGCTTTGCTTGATACATGCTGATTTAGACAATTCAGACTCTCAGGAGCTACTTATGGCTACACTGTCAGACCAAGAAAATTCAGTCAAATCTCTTTAAATTCCAATTGCCTAGCATAAAACCTTGCATAAATGTGGTTACCAATTTGAGGTGGAACTTTCCAGCCTGTAGGAATTAGTCCTTAGATGGAGTCATTCTAATTTAAAAAAGAAAAATAAAAGCAGCATCAAAACCACAGGGCAAGTAGTCAAAGCAATGTTAGAAAATTAGAGAGATGAAAGTGACATTTCCATTTGAAAAACATGTAAACTCAATGAAAAGAAGGAATCAAGTGCCTCTCATGATTAAATATTCCATAGCTGTTAATAAATCAAAACAATCAGAAAACAGAAAAACACCAAACCCCCCGAAAAAAACAAACAAAAAACCAAAAAACCAAATCCAACCAAAACCACTACCAAAAAATCCTCAAACCACAAGCAAAACAAGCAAATTAATATAACATGGAAAAAGCTACAAATTTCAAGGAATCAAAATTTATTTGTTTACAGATGCCTTTCTCTTCAGGAAAAAGAAGAAACAGAAGCAGCTTTCTGTTTTTATTTCCTTGCATCTCTTTAGCTGCACTAATCACAGATGGTCCCTCTATGAGCAAATATTACACATTCATAAAAGTACGTTGATGTAAAATTCCCTTATCTTTGTTTTGAGGGTATGATTCTAAGATCTGTATAAGAAGAGGCATCAGGCATTAGGATCTTTGCAGCAAGCAGCCTTGTGGACTTTTGTTGGGTGCTGCCTATTGATTTATTAATCTAAAATAAAGATTACTGGATACTCTTTATTCATGATTATTTCATACAAAACAAATAGACAAAAATATAAACATCCCAGCTTTATGTTCTTTCAGTGTTCTATTACTAACTGAATTCTGCATTAGATTGGGAACACCTAGGGAAAGAACGCATTGCCCACCTAGTTCTCTGAAGAGCTTATTATCATTAGTGCCTTGACAATAGATACAAAATTAAAAATTATGATGATAGACATGTAAAATAATGTATTATTGTTATCTCTGAAGTAATTGCTACTCAAAGAGCATTTCACAGACCATTCTAGAATTATAGCTGTCCAATTTATCATTATTAATTTCAGTTTATTTGATTTGGTGAAAATAAATTGAGGTACATTTCCATGAGCCTTGAACAGAAAGGACAGAGTTGTTAGTAGAGTCCATTTTGGATAGAGGAAAAATAAGAATTCATTCTGGGATTTACTGAAAAAAACCTAGCAAATGAATTATACAAAGAGATTCATGGAATCCTTTAATTATACTGATACAGACTTCATCAGCTAATACTTTTCACTTGTCACAGTCATCCTCTCTCTACACTAATCCCTTAAGGAATATTTTAATGCTGTGGGTGAATATAATGTTTCCACAGCTGTTTGACATTCTCTGTCTTCTGCACAGAAGAGTGTCTTAGTTGCACAGGCGGGACCAGTTTATCACTGTGCAGGTGTGACCAAAGCTGTGTATTCTACACCCTCTATAATTGCTCATGAACTGTTAACAATGGACCATTTGCAGCAGCTGCCTAGGGCATACCTGACACCTCAGGCTACAAGCTGGGTGTTAAAGAAGCCTGTGAGATAGGAGCAGTGATAACTCCCCTCTGGTGAGTCATTAACACCTTCACACCCAGCCTGAGGGGTCGTGTCTGCTAATGGGCCATCAATGATTCCAAAAATCCCCCATGACTCACAGAGTTAGATCCACCACTGTGGAAATCTCTGCCCTAGGGGAGGGACTGGGCATTCCTACTTGTACCTGAGGGTATATAATCTTGGGGTTTGGAGACTGCTGGGACCACTCGCTGGATCCAGAGGAAGACTAGAACCTCTACAGGACTGCAACCACCACTATCGGCCAGATTGTGACCTTCATCTGCACCAACAGATTTTTTTTTCCCTTCGTTTTACTTTGGACTCAAGGGAACCAAGTGAGTCTCAGCACAGGGGCTAAGGAACATCCTTCTCTTTGTGCCCCAGTGTGCTGGGCTATACTTCTGGGTTTGTGGGCTAAAACCAATTTCCCTTTTTGTCGTTGTATTTATTGTAAAATTTTTATTAAATTGTAATTTATAATCTCTTACTTATAATCTCTTTTGTGTTGGGTTCATTTCTCTTGCCAGTTTACCTTTAAACCAGCACACAGAGGAAGAGATAGTTTTCTCTTTAACCAGGAACTGCATTCATAAGATCTTCTTGTTCTCTAGTTGTCTGATCCAGAGCACACAGAAGACAATGCAAGAGAGCCTTAATCACTTTCCCTTACAGTATTTATACAGTTCACATTAGTAAACACTACTCTTACAGGTAAGCTGGGGAGGAGAACTGGCACCAGACTCTTATTCACTACCCCTATTGTCCTCTTACTTTCATGCAGTTATGGAAGCATGGAAAAACAATTTATGGAACCTTGGCTCTGCCTCTACTCATTTGAATATGATAATCATTGAAGTGAAGTAACTGAAAGGCAGGTCTAATAATTTCTACTTTTGGCAGGTCCACTGTAAGTGTAAAACTTCTAGGTTCTTTAATGGACATATTTCAAGGCAGATCACTATATATATATATATATATATATATATATATATATATATATATATAT
>JAJPCS010000369.1:5304836-5332336 GCA_021164005.1 Willisornis vidua nigrigula | reverse complement strand
GAAAAAGGGGTTTGTTAGATTCTTTTCACGTGGCTCAAGCAGTGATATTAGATATAAGCTTCAAAGATGACAGTGGAGAATTTTATTTCACAAGCTCTAAGAGTCTATGTGAAAGCTTGTTAAATATCTGATTATCAGTAAATGTTTCAGAGTATATGTTCTAAAACACTTAATAGCTTTATGTTTTTATGTTTTTCATTTTTTCTCACTACTTGTTCTTCAGAAGAACATATTTTGTCCAGAAATATATATATTACTACCTTTCATTGAACAACCCATCACTGCTCATATTCTGAGCATTTTAAAAGTCTTTTTGAAGAAAAAGTTGAAATTACTCACAGGCAGTGGAACCAGGACCTCTGTGAATTTGCATTACATTTTTGCTGTTTTCTTTCAATTTTTTATTTCTTATGCACTCAGGCAAGATCTGTGCACAATTTTGGCCTACAGGGGAGATTGAAAGGAGGAAAGAAGGAGTGAGACATAGCACATTGAATTTATATTTTGGCAGATAGGATGTATAGCATAAAACTGTATTTCTTCTGCAAGAGTAGAAGACTTATCCAGTTTCTTATCATCTGGGGAAACCGTGTACTCAATGTTATTCTGAAAAAAAGTATTCTTTCCTTAAGGCTGAGTTTGACTCACACTAAGTGATTTGAAATTAACATTAGAGTAAAAGAAATTACCTGAAGTATGTATTTGTTTTCCACTATTCAGCTCCTGAATGATGTTTCTCTGAAGGCTGATGTGCAATGTGGTAAACCACATTATTCTTCAGGCATTAATAGAATTGTTCTCAAGAGTTGTGCAAAAGATAGGAATCGGTGCCTGGTAGGGTTATGGAGCAGGTCATCCTGAGTGCAATCACACAGCACCTTCAGGATGTTCAAGGGATTAGGCTCAGCCAGCATGGGTTTAGGGGGGGCAGGTCCTGTCTGATCAACCTGATCTCCTTTTACAATCAGGTGACCCACCTGGTGGATGAGAGTAAGGCTTTGGATGTGGTCTATCTTGACTTCAGCAAGGCATTTGTCACTGTCTCCCATAATATACTCCTGGAAAAGCTGGACAACTGTACTCTCAGCTGGGTTAGGAGCTGCTTGGAGGGTCGGGCCCAGAGAGTGCTGGTGAACGGAGCTGCATCCAGCTGGTGGCCGGTCACTAGTGGTGTTCCCCAGGGGTCAGTGTTAGGTCCAGTCCTGTTTAACATCTTTATTGATGATTTAGATGAGGGGATTGAGTCCATCAGCAAATTTGCTGATGACACCAAGTTGGGAGGGAGTGTCGACCTGCTGCAAGACAGGAGGGCTCTGCAGAGGGATCTGGATAGACTTGAGAGATGGGCTGATTCCAATGGGATGAAGTTCAACAAGGCCAAGTGCCGGGTCCTGCACTTTGGCCACAACAACCCCCTGCAGCGCTACAGGCTGGGAACAGAGTGGCTGGAGAGCAGCCAGGCAGAAAGGGACCTTGGGGTACTAATTGATAGGAAGCTCAACATGAGCCAACAGTGTGCCCAGGTGGCCAAATAGGCCAATGGGATCCTGGCCTGTATCAAGAATAGCGTGGCCAGCAGGATGAGGGAAGTGATCCTTCCCCTGTACTCTGCGTTGGTGAGGCCACACCTTGAGTATTGTGCTCAGTTCTGGGCCCCTCAGATCAGGAAAGATATTGAGGTGCTGGAGCGGGTCCAGAGAAGAGCAACAAGGCTGGTGAAGAGACTGGAGCACAAGCCCTATGGGGATAGGCTGAGGGAGCTGGGGTTGTTTAGCCTGGAGAAGAGGAGGCTCAGAGGTGACCTCATCACTGTCTAGAACTACCTGCAGGGAAGTTCTAGCCAGGTGGGGGCTGGTCTCTTCTCCCAGGCACTCAGCAATAGGACAAGGAGGCATGGGCTCAAGCTCTGCCAGGGGAAATTTAAGTTGGAGATCAGAAAAAAATTCTTTCCAGAGAGAGTAATCAGGCGTTGGAATGGCCTGCCCAGAGAGGTGGTGGATTCACCATCCCTAGAGATTTTTAAACTGAGATTGGACGTGGCGCTGAGTGCCATGATCTAGTAAATGGACTGGCGTGGACCAAGGGTTGGACTTGATGATCTTGGAGGTCTTTTCCAACCCAATCAATTCTATGTTTCTGTGATACTGTAACATGTATGGCATTGCAAAAATTTTGGAAATATAAAGAAAATAATTATATTGATTTACAACAAACCACATTCATGGCACATATTTCAGCTTTAATCCTTTTCTTCTTTGTTCCTGAAATTACTTGCCATCAAAACCTAATAAAAAGAAGCATTTTAGATTCTTAAAATGCTTACAAACAAACCTATCCACTTCCAGTGCAGTACTACCTCTGAAAGTACTTGACTATTTATACATGTGCAGAATCAAACTTACAAAGCAAAATATTTTCTTAAAAAAATAATTCTGCTATCAAAAATTATTAGTGAAACAAACATCCCTGTATTTGATTTCCCTACACTTTTGACCCACCTCCTTCTCTAAACCTGGCAGTATAGTTCCACACAGACTTTTGATTATGCTAAGAAGAAAGCAGTTCTGCACTTCCAGCTCCTTCCTAGTTACCTGATCCAGACTGGAAATAGTTTTGGTTTTGGTGGGATAACCTGAAAAATTTAAACTTCTTAAAATTCAGGTTTTACCCAGGCTGTTTTCCTGACCTAGACAGCCATACTCAAAGCTTTAGCCATACTCTACTTGAGAAGGTGGGTGACATGGAAAGGCAATGGTCAAATGAAATGGGGTGTACCTTGAGTAACAAAGAGATAGAGTTAGCCTCCCACTTTGTGGTGGAGAGTTTCAGATCAAAAGGTGCAGGAAAGGACTATTCCATACTTCCAGTACAGAAAATTTAAGAAAGATAGGTGGAGAGGAGTCGAATAGACCTGGAGGTAAGACACTCACTGGGAAGTCTCTGAATTCATGCTTAGTTTGAGGGACAGCAAGAACTGATCCAGCTCCTTGCATAGAGTGTCACCCCCTCTTCTCATTTTTCTAATTTCTAATTTTTTACTTCTATAAAATCACAGATACCACTGCAATCAGGTGGTCCCTTCTTTCAAGAAATACTATGACAGACTCATGGTAGACTATCAGGTTGTTTCAACATGACTTATTTTTGAGAAATCCATGCTGACTGCTACTCACAAACTTGTATTGCAAGTCCAAGAGAATCATACCCTTTATCGTTATACAATGGCTGACTATAGAATGATGGTATTAAAATAACAAGAGTAAGGAAGACTGTATTTCCATTAAGTTTCCATTTATTTGTATTCTGAATTCCCATTAGAAAATGTCAAAAGAAGATAGAATAAAAACGCAGTTTCTTGTTTGTGAACATGTATTAGAAATTTTTAATATAATCAAGTCATACAGAATGCAAATGGTATAAAACTCACCCTTGGTCAGAAATTATTGTGCATGCTTTTCAACACCCCCCATTTGTAATCCTTCACCATGTACTGGAGAGTTGTGAGAAATAGAAAAAATCACTTTAAAGGAAAAGAAGAAGAAAAAGGTTAGTTTGTTTTATTTTGGGTTTTTGTTTTTTGTTGTTGTTGGTGGTGGTGGTGGTTTTTTTTTCATTGTAGGTTGCTGCACTCAGGAATAGAAGTTTTAGGAATTCATCAAATGCTCTGAGAAGCTTGATAACCTTATGAATGTTTGTAAAAGCACAGGTAGACATTTTTGGTTTTTACTTGTATAAATAATTCTAGAATGTAGATATGCATTACCAGCAGAGCTCAAACATCCAGCCATCTCATAAAAACAATTGTTATATATACTTGTTATGTAGCTTGTCCTTACAATCTTGAAAGAATGTGAGATGACAACACTACTACATTTAGAAGAGAGAATATATGCTTTGGAATTCAAAGATCTGCCAATTCCTAACAAAAAATAGACTTTTACAGACTTGAGCATGAGGTAGAGCTTAGATGTTGTTTTAAACAACATAGCAAACAACCTGCACTACCAATTCTTTCCCTTTTTCCTGACCTATAGCTAGTCAAGATTCCTCCTTAACAGCTCACTTATTGAGAAGCAGTTTTCTCTTTTGTATTTGCCTATAATATCAGTGAAAGGCACAATAACTTCTTCCTAAAAATATTTAGCTCTGAAATGTTACTTGCTCCTTGCTATGCCAAACTGAGTGCATTTCTCTGAAATACTGCTATTCACTCATTTCGGTATTCAGGCAGTCAGTCAACTAACTGTACAAAAGGACATAAATAAGAAATAACACGAACAGTTCAATGCAAAAGGTGGCTGTCATATGATATCGTGAATAATTTTTAAGTGAGAAATGGTTGTTAATAGAATGGTGAAAACCACTAGATTAAAGATAGAGAGTTTATAATATGCTGGACTACTGCAGCTCCAAATCTCTAAGAAGTGAAGAAGGGTAATCCTGATCAAGGGAGAAAGCAGTATAAGTGAGGATGAGGATTTTCCATGTCCCATTTAACTAGTAATGTGACAAGTAGTTCACTTATGAAAAGTTTTAAACATATTTCTCCTCCAAGGCTTAAAGATAAAATCTTTAGATATATGAAAAATTGGGAAAATACAACCAAGTAACTTGGAAACCCCACATAAAATTTATTAATTTTGCTGATTTTTGGAAGATCTTGTACTTTAAGAAGTCTGTACTTATAGTATTCAACATTTAATATGTCTATTTCTTGTACAGACTTTAAGTCCTGATATTTTGCTATTTTTACAGAGACATCTGAGGATAACTAATTGATACCAATTTCCTTTAACTTGTGTTTGAGAAGTGTGGTATGAAGAAGACAAAAATTCTTAGCAAGAAACTGCAATGATCAAGCAATGAGTGCTTCATTTTAAGAAACAACAATACCTGAAACTTAGGAGAAATTATAAGAGAACATACATACATAAGGTATGTATCTCTGCTTTTATTATACATGAATATGAAAGTACAGGTGACTTGCAAGGTGTGACTTCCAAATCAAATTGCCAACATGGATTAACAAAAGATATTGCAGAATACAATATGGACAAGGAGTAAGATACCTGCACTAGTCTTATAATCTCACAAGATGGTGACAAAATGTGGGCTGGTGTGGATGAAGACAAAATCTATATTCTGTGTTACTGCAGAAACAGAAAAAAATATAAAATTCTGTGAATAAATCTGCTGTGTCTTAAAAGTACTTATCAGGAGGTTAGGATTTGTGGTTCTAATTTTCTTCTTCCACAACACAAAGACCCAGTTCCTTACCAATTGAAACAGAGATTGGGCCCTTTCCTATCTTATACTTTGTTTGACAAGAAAGAACTTTGAATTTTAAACTTCTCATATTGTTCTGATTTTATGGCTTGTTTTGGTTTGTTTTGGTTTCTTTTCCAGACAGAGGCCTTATACAGAGTTTTGTCCTGAACCGAAAGAGTAATGAAACTTAAGATCATCTTTTCCCGTAAACTAGATTGTAAGGACACTTTGAAAGGATAGTGCAAATTTTCTGAATTATTGCTGTATTTATTTTCTTAGAAAGACTATCTCAAACAGTAATTTGCCTTCCATATCACAGGAATGAATTTTTTCCATGACAAAACATAACACATGTTCTAAGTTTTCGTATGTTATGTCAACTTAATAGGAAAACAGGAACATTTTAATATCACTTTATTTCAAATACAGGTGTGTTAGGCATCTTTTCTTGAACTATTTCTACAGAAAAAAAATAAAAACAAAACCCAACAAACTAGGACCTACTTCAGAGTTTGAGCTATGCTCTCCTTTTTTCTTCCTTTTTGGTTTTCTTATGCTTTTAGCAGGGGAAATGCTCAAAATTGCTTTTGCTAAGATTGTCTGAATTATAGTTTCTTCAATTCCACAGTCATCTTACCAAAGCGTAGGGACCCAGTGCAATTCTCATTAGAGAAGATTTCAGTTGACTTCACTAAGCACTGGATGGGGCTGTTTTCCAGGTGAAAGCAAGCACGCTTTGCCAAGGTGTGCAGCAGCTATTGCTTTTGGCCACAATACATATTCCTTCAACCTCACTGTGTCCTCCAAATGATTAGTGTTCCTACCAGTATGCCTCGTTGGTCAAACTGTGTAACTAATTCAAAACTTCAATTAACCATTTTCAAAATAAAATTAAAATATTATTTTGAAAGAAATGTTTTCCTGTGAATTTCCTTTCTACCTTGCATCCTCCTGCCTCACCTTTCTCAAAAAAAAAAAAAAAAACCAACAAAAAAGGCAAAAAAAAGAAAAAAAAAGAAATAAGTATTTTGTATAAATATTAGAGGGACAGACACTAGATTTTTTTTTTTTAGGAAAAATGAAAAAGAAAACACTGTAGCAAAAAAAGGCAAAATGGTTTCAGAGCTTGCTTAGCACAAACAAGTTTTTTCACTCTTCTTAGACAGCAGGCATATTGCTGCAGGAGCACTCATTAAAGCTGTTTTACTCCTGTTATTTTTATGCTTCCTAGTCAGAAATTGTGATATGCTACACCATGTGAAAGTAACCATCACAGCAAGACCTTGTTGCACCGAATCAAATTACTCACAAATCTGGCTGTTTTCTGTGGTTTCTTGTAAAGTAAAATATTGGACATGCTGCTAGATAGTGCATTCCATTGTTAATTTCTGCATTCTTCATCTCCATGAAGATAAATATTGCGCACTTGCCAAGATGTGGAGATTGAAGGTCATGTACCATTTTGCAGTGAGAGGATTACAACTGTAGGTTATAATCGGTGGTAGGTTGTGAAGACTCTAAAGCAACAATCATTTCATATGTACAATTGAAATTATGTAGGTGTTTAAAAAAACAGCTATCTTTCAAAAAAGGCTGGGATTTTGTATTACACATCAACCCTTGATAAGGCATAGACAAACAAAATGTCATGTTAGTTAATAATAATGCTTTAGCTTTCTTTTCTAAAACCTGATGTTTTCTGATAGTGTACACATTATCCATTGGATTATAACACATACTTAAATTATACTTCCAAGGCTAAAGTATTTGATAGTACTAATATATCATTGCTTTTTCTTTAAATAACTGTGAGTCAAGACATTTGCTGGAATAACTCCAATGAGCTAGCGGACTTATGCCAGCAAAGAATTTGGCCTTATTAGTCTGTTATTCCTGCCATAGCTGACAGTACAAAGTACTGTGTGTTTTGATCACATCCAGAAGTAGATGTTAGAATTCTTTTGGGTGGAGATTGGTAAGTAGTCAGAAGACTAAAACAATGGAATAATGTCACGGCTTAAGTAAAACAAGCCATTTTATCTAACAAGACGACTCCACCCCTCTCCAGTACTTTCTTACTCCTACAAATTGGAAAAATTTAATTTTCAAATAACATTGCTATTAGGTAGATGGGAATATTATGTGAAATATATATATATAGTGTAAAGACAATGACTGGACTCTTTGTAGTCCCTGTTGTAAACAACTGAAAACAAAAGGAAAAACCCCAGATTTTCGAAGAACTCAATGCAGTGGGATAATATTAATGGCAAAAATGTGAATGGAAGATCCTTGTAAAAAAAAAAAAGTAACTATTTTCCCCACAATTTTAATTAATAACTATATCTAGAAATCTGATTAAAAATTACAGTTTTGCTTGGTGTCCTCATCTACAGGTTTTAGAAAGTTAAAAAAACACAGAGATACATATGTAAAGATCAATAAAGTGATATCTTCTCTCAAGAATGTGAAGATTTATTTTCTGCTTACAAAATATTCCTAGAAAGAGTACAATCAGAAAACAAAGCTTTATTCTCATACTAGGTCTAAAACACATTATACTGACTATTAAGAAGAAGGTTAAACAAGACAAAAGTATACATATATGGGATGGAGATTCTTAGATTAGGAAAGGAATATAATCTATTGAAAGAGAAGAAAAGACAAGAGAGAAAGATGGAGAGAGAGAAATTATAATCCTGATCCAAATCAAATTTATGTGATTTTTGTGTGTTTCTGTGTTGATATCTTTTACATAATCTGCTTTTTGTGGTATTATTCTGTCTCTCTACTTGATTTCCAGTTGACATTCTGAAATAGAACATGATGTACCCTTCCCGGAGATACACCAAAAAGGAGTAAACCATGAAAAACCTGAAATCCCTTTTTAAAAATACCCTTGTGTTTCCGAGAAACTGACTGTTATTTTGTGCTACTGTTTCTTTTGATTTCTGGAAGAAAAATGAAGGTAACTCAAGGAGCAGAGTTTTAGTGTGTTTCTGGCTGACAAAAATTTCTTTGGTCAGAGTCTGTTTTGCAAATGATTTGGAATTAGCCTTTATTTTACTTTTTTTACTTAGGTAAATTTCCAGTATTTTGCAGAGCCACATTCATATTGACAGCTGTTTTAGTAAAGTAATAGTCTGTGAATCCACTGAATATTATGAGCAAATAAAAATTATTACGTTAATTTTTTTGAAAGATAATTAATTTTTTGTGGATTTAATAAGCTGAAGAGGCTCACAAACATATCAGGCAAGTAAGCTAGAGCTGTTGCTGTCAAAGGTACTGTGTGGTGATTTTTTTGAGAGGTAGCCACCCATCTTGCAGGAATCAGAAATCTGTCAAAAGTCAATGTCTCTAGCAAAAACACATTTTGTAAAGAAATATAGAATATGGAAAAAAACATTTATGCTTCAAGTACGTCTGCAGAGGTCATGGGTGGGTTTTAAAATATCGTTATTTGAAGATGAGGTAGAATAATCTTCATTAGGAATTAACAGGTTCAGATTTGTTGAATTTTTTTCCCCCCCAAGCATGATAAATAATGGGAGTAACCTGTTACATCTCTTAATAGTCTAGTTGGTTAATGCTAAAAACTGTGGAGAAAATCTTCTCCTTGGACTAGTCTCAGGCCAGGGACTCCAGGTTACAAATACCTTTTTTTTTTTTTTTTAAATTTGGGTCCTCAAAATTCCTGAACGAGGAATCTTGAGACTTTATCTTACTTGATTCCAACAAAATCTCACTCACTGTACTCTTGGAGAAGTTGCTTTCCAAGCAATTTTATTTTCTTTAACTATTTATGTACATTTTAAAATTAAATTGTATATTAATTTCTAGTTAAATATAAAATTTACATATTTTGAATCTGCTTTTTCTGCTCATTACACATACTCAATATTTTAAAAATTGCACATTAGTTTAAGAAGAATGCTTCTTTAAAATTAAATAAATCCCTACACAGGTAGAAGGTCACTTTTAGATTAGATCAAGAAAATTACCTTTATTTAATTTACATTTTTCTGCAATGATAAACTCCTGATGAAGTTTCTCTATTACAAAAACCTGAATACATTCTGTAAAATGGCAGACAATGTTTTCTCTACTTCATCACAGGCATAATTCTATCATGTGCCTATCTCCTCTGATAAACAGAGAAGGCATTATTACTTAAAGTTCTTTCCTGCAAAGACATTTTTTATTTATTTAGTCACTTAGAAGCTCAGAAAAACAGTGTATTAATAACAGAAGAAAAAAAAAATCCAAAGCACTTAATATGTCTTGTTTTAAAACTCAATTTAAAACACATTTGCACTGAAGATTTTTATGTGTATAATTTAGTATTTCTACAGCACAGAAATGAACCTGAGATCTGCATTTTACTTTGGTCCACTAAGCAGGAATTGAGGGCTATTTTTACATTTAAAGAGAAACTGCAGTATAAAAAAGCAAGGGCCAGTCTCAGACCTCTGTGTTGACAAAGATGAATCCTGTCTGCAGAAAAATGGCTGCTCTGAGATAAGTAAGAGGTGAGCAGATCCCAGTTTGAAGAAGAGAGAAATAAAGAAAAGGTCTGTGAGGATAAGCAGGTCCGAATGTTTTAAAAGGGCAAGAAACAGTCTAACAGGCTAGTGAAATTCCTGCTTTGCAATTTCTAAGAAAATTAGTAATTGCAGTAAGTTTTCCACCAACCTGCAAGAGTACATTTGAGTGATAACAGTGTCTGTGTCAAGGAAAAGGGAGATCTTGCTCATGGCAACCAATGTTATAAAAACAGGATGCAGAGTTGCAGATCTCATGTAACACAAACTCTTATTTCTTTTCATTCTTTCCAAAATGTATCATTCAATGATAGTTGCACTTACTGTTTCCTGTTTTAGAAACACGTGGCAACAAAATGTGGAAACAAATATATAACATACAAATTTAGTGAACATGAATTCTGAAATGTTGAGGTCTGGGTTTTCATCACTTAAATGCAAGTCCGTGCCTGAGGTGACTAAGTTCTAAGAATATCATCCCTAGACAATTTATCTACTTAGATAAGGATATGAATGGACACTTCAGTCTATTAAAGACCAGACTGACGTTGCCATTAGCATTTTTTCAGTTTTCTTATTATTGGGAGATTGCACACCCGTTCCAGCCATTTCAACTAAGCAGAAGGAATCCAGGCCATGTTCTTTACCTATCAAAATAAAAGAGATAAGCAGATCTTAGCAATGCAATTGAATATACTTCATCTTAGTTTCTTCACAGGACTTGTGTTTCCCTCAGTCTTTTCTAAGAGCTTTCTGTAGATCATAGAATAGAACCATAGAATCATAGAATTGATTGGATTGGAAAAGACCTCCGAGATCATCGAGTCCAACCCTTGGTCCAACTCCAGTCCATTTACTAGATCATGGCACTTAGCGCCACATCCAATCTCAGTTTAAAAACCTCCAGGGATGGTGAATCCACCACCTCTCTGGGCAGGCCATTCCAATGCCTGATTACTCTCTCTGGAAAGAATTTTTTTCTGATCTCCAACTTAAATTTCCCCTGGCAGAGCTTGAGCCCGTGCCCCCTTGTCCTATTGCTGAGTGCCTGGGAGAAGAGACCAACCCCCACCTGGCTAGAACTTCCCTTCAGGTAGTTCTACATAGTGATGAGGTCACCTTTAAGCCTCATCTTCTCCAGGCTTCTTTATGACCTTCTGTCCTTCTTAAGTACATGGCTTTTCAAATACAGACTAAATTCTCAGACTTGCAGTCAGGTTTTTACTTTTCTCCATTTAGCTTTCTGAAATGACTGATGGAAATAATTCCTGATGAAGCCCTTCATGTGGAGTATCTCTTCAAATTCAATTACCAAACTAGTTCCTGATCTGACATTTATGCGTGGAATGATGTGAAATCTATTACCTATTTATCTAATTACTTAATTGGTAGACAGCTTTGCCCTCCAACAATTACTTTGTCAAGGACAGCTTCCAATAGAAAGACAGATTATCAAAAACCAATGAATTACCCAGAAATCTTGGGGGTCAGTTATTAGAGTTGTGTTACAAGATAAAAGATAGCAGAGAGCAGAAATTCCTCATTATTAACACTAAATTCACAGACTGTTGAACTAAATATTCATAATCTCCATGTGGAATTAGATATAATGCAGAGATATCATCCTATTTCACAAACACTTGTTGCCATGAACATTTTTGGGTGAATTGTGAAGGATGAAGAAGTGAACTCTGAGATAAAAAACATTTACGTTCAATACTTATGTCCCAGTGAATTAAAAATTAGGCTCAGTCATCTAAATGGTCATCCAAACTTAAGATGAGTTACTACAGTACACGAGTGATCTGACTTCTGACATCTTGAACTACCATTTCCTCAAAATTCCTATATTCTCCCCAAATGAATATTTATTTTGTGCTTTGAAGTATGACATGCCCCTCTTTAGTCTGCATGCACTGCAGGTGTTTGAAAAGAATGAGCTCCTGAAGATTAAGACTTTGATAAATGTAAGCTATGAATTCTGCAATAAAAAGTATCAAACTTTCTCAAAATTTTAATTTAACTTTTAAAATATCATGGACACCCTATGTTTTCCTATGCAGAGAGAATAATCCTCTGCCAGTAACAAAAGTAGAACATTTTTGTTGATTTAAACTTGGCTACTGTTGCAATATAATGTAATGTATTATTTTTTAACAGCAGTTTTCTGCAAGAGACTGAAACCAAATCATTCCTTTGACTTCAATGACAAGAACATCACATGCTTAGGATCCAGTTCTTACTATAAAAATTAGATTCCAGAAGGATTTACTACTAGGTAGAACTGCTTACTCTCTAAGTGTTATATTTCCTGAGATTTGTTTTCACTGGAATGTAAACTGAAGAGCTGATGGCAAAATTGCTGGTAGCATTCCTCTTAAAATATGAATAGAAAACTGCATTTACTAAGTTTTGGTAGGGTTCTAAACTTCAGAGTTAATGAGAAAGGATAATACATAAAATCTCACTTCTATAATACAGTTTTCAATCATTATCATGGGGAGCAGTTAACTGTGAATCACCCACAATTTTTGTGTGAATTAAGCAAAGCAGCATAATAAATAAAGGAAAGGATGCTGGTGTAGTACATATTTGCCTGAAAAATCTCTAGTTTATTAAATTCTCCATGTTAGTCCTGGAAATTGTCCTGGAAGTTACTGAAAAATCCCTTGAACATAAGATCATATTACTTATCACTGAGGTAAAGGAAATAATTTTGTTTCTCTTTCCAAAATGCATCAATATTTTAAGCCTTATTGTAAGTCACAATTCCTTTCTGACTTCACTTTAAACAAAAAATCCCAAACTAATAAAAGCCACAAACCCCCCAAAAACTCAAACAAAAACAAAACAAAACAAAAAAAGAAGATACAGCCTTGCACCTTGACTGCATATCTTTTGCTTCTCATAAAATTATGCCTTTTGACATACAATCCTGTAGCTCAGATATGGAAGGTAATTACCTGCATATGTTGATTTACATTTTTGTTTGCTTTCCAGTTAGCTTGAAAATTTGAACTTTAGGGTCATTTTCCTGAAGCCTTTGACATACAATCTGTAATTGTTTAAGGATACATAACCAGAATAACTTAATTAAGAAACTTTATGTGCTTGTGTTTCTCACAGATTTGTGTAATCTGAGTGTTTGCAAGTATACATATCTTTGTTTTAACCTCTAAGCATTTGAATTTACTGCAATGCTTAACTGGATGTACATCTACAGTGTAAGTAGTGTGCAGTACTTTATTGCTATGTCATGCAGACATACAATGCCAATCTGAGGCCAAATGACTCTGTCATATGTGTCTATATCTGGAATTGATGCTCTTCTAGTAAATCCACTTCTGTGCCTACAGAGTAAAACTTAATGGGCATATTGTTATGGCTTTGTTAAAAGTTATGTTGTCACCTGTTGCTGTACTTTTGGAGATATGAAAAAAAAACCCAACAAACCTTCATATACTAAAGGCAACCTTCAGCCATGTAAGTTTGCACTGAAAATAACTTACTTTTTGAGGCCTAAAAAGTGGCTGAAAAATTCTAGACCTTCAGTCTAGAATTGTTTTGTTAGTACAAAACTGACAACATGAACTCTGAGTTACCTAATAAGCAGAGACTCAATTACTGAAATTAAGAAAGTAGGTATTCATTTTTTCTTCTCCGGGGACACCCCCTTGTCATGGGGGAGAAGCTTGCGTGCCCTCATGAGGTTGAGAGCTATGCTGGAGGTGGTTTGTGCCAGCGGTAGGGTCTCCCATGCCAGACAGGTCTCAGTTGAAGGGTCAGACAAAGTGTGTCCACGGGCAGGATGGGCTCGCTAGCCATCTGGCAACCATCCTAGGAGAAGGACAACTCCAACCCCAAACCCGGGCAGATGGAGCTCGCTTAGCCCTGTAAGGCCATCCATCTAAGAGAAGGATACTCTAACCAAACCTACGTCCTGAGGTATTTGCTGTCACCGTCCAAGCTCGCTACGCCGTGGCAGATGAACCTTAGGAGTAAAGGGTGGGGCCAGTTCTGCGCACACTGTGCCTCACCTAAAAAATCCATTGCGCAGGCTTGAAGGGTTCACCCACATTGCAAAGCCCTGTAGCGACAGGCGAGGGTTGAAAACGGCAGGTGATAGGAAGCAGCTGGAAGCCGCAGACCCAACCCTGCATGCAGGCGGTTCAGGCATATGGGTCATTTGAGACTTGACCCCGGAGATGACAGTCTCTTGTGGCAGCATCCTGAACGACCAAGCAGCCTTTTCTAGGGACAGCACTGCTTGCTCCACATGGAGAGGGGCCTAGCAAAGGTGGCCTAAACAAAGCTCATCTCCACACCCGGTTGGATAACCGCGGCCAACCGGTATCTTCCATGCGGTCAAACAAAAACAAAGAGATTTCAAAGGCATACACCTGCCTGCAAAGGTGTGCTCAATCTTACACTCGCATGTTGGAACATCAGAACCATGCTTGATACTGGGGACAGTGGACGTCCTGAGCGTCGTTGTGCTCTAATTGCCCACAAACGGTCACCACTCACCATCCACATTGCTGCTCTCAGTGAAGTTCGTCTTCATGAGGAAGGCAGCCTTAAAGAACATGGTGCCGGCTACACGCTCTACTGGTCAGGTAAACCCAAAACCGAAAGACACCTTTCAGGAGTTGGCTTCATGATCAAAAACTCCATTGCCTCCAAACTTGAAAATCTGCCGACAGGTCACTCTGATCGCATTATGTCCTTACACCTCCCTCTACACAACAAGCAACATGTTGTTCTTTTTAGCGTATATGCCCCAACTCTCCAAGCTGACCCAGCGGAAAAAGACAAATTCTACACCGACCTGTACCACCTCACCCAAAATGTTCCTGCAGATGATAAGGTCATAATCCTTGGTGACTTCAATGCCAGAGTAGGTAAGAACTCTGAAGCCTGGAAAGGAGTCCTGGGCAAGCATGGCGTTGGAAACTGCAACGACAACGGACACCTCCTGCTAGAGTTTTGTGCAGAATGGCAGCTCACCATCACCAACACTATCTTTCAACAGAAAGACAGGCTGAAGACAACCCGGATGCATCCTCGATCCAAGCACTGGCACCTCATTGACTATATCTTAGTACAACAGAGAAATGTCAGCGATGTCCGTCATACTCGAGTGATGCCGAGTGCAGAATGTGAAACACACCATCGCCTTGTGCGTTGCAAACTTAACCTCCTTTTCAAACCCAAACCTAAGAGAGGCGGCATTCCAAGGAGGAGGCTCCAAGTTGTCAATCTTCAAACAGCCACAGTGAGAGACAGCTTCCAGGTAAACCTTCAAACTAAACTTAAAGATAATCCCATAGATCCCTCTCCTGAAGCGCTCTGGCAATATATTAAAAGTTGCATCCTGCAGTCCTCTGTAGAGTCCCTAGGGTTCTCCTCCAAGAAAAACAAAGACTGGTTTGATGAAAACAATCAAGAGATCCAGGAATTGTTGAAGAAGAAGAGAACTGCTCACCAAGCACACCTTGCTCAGCCATCTTGCCATATAAGAAAAGCCGCCTTTCGTCTTGCATGCAGTAAGCTCCAACAGAAACTTCGAGACATCCTGAACAAATGGTGGCTCAACCTAGCAGAAAAGACACAACTATGCGCAGATTTGGGTGACCAAAGAGGATTCTATGAGGCCCTGAAAGCAGTGTACGGACCCACACACCAGGTTCATAGCCCCCTACTCAGTGCAGATGGTCAAATGCTTCTAACAGATAAAACCTCCATCCGGAACCGATGGTCTGAGCACTTTCAGACTCTCTTCAGTGACAACCGTGTAGTCCAAGGCTCAGCAATTCAGCACATTACACAACAACCGGTGAAACATGAATTGGATGCAGCCCCTACTATGGGAGAGATACTCAAGGCCATACAACAGGTGAAAACGGGCAAGGCAGCCGGGGTTGATGGAATTCCACCTGAAATCTGGAAGCAGGGAGGTCAAGCACTCCATGCCAAATTCCACGAGCTTGTTGTGCGTTGCTGGGAACAAGGGAAACTACCACCAGATCTCCGTGATGCAGTCATCATCACCCTGTACAAGAAGAAAGGAGAAAAATCAGACTGCTCAAATTACCGAGGTATTACTTTGCTCTCCATTGCTGGTAAAATCCTTGCAAGAATACTTCTGAACAGATTAGTACCCGCTATTGCAGATGATCTTCTACCTGAAAGCCAGTGTGGTTTCAGAGCCAATAGGAGCACCACAGACATGGTGTTTGTTCTCAGACAACTGCAAGAGAAGTGCAGGGAACAGAACAAAGGTCTCTATGTAACCTTTTTTGACCTCACCAAAGCTTTCGACACTGTGAGCAGAAAAGGCCTGTGGCAGATCTTGGAACGTTTAGGATGTCCCCCCAAGTTCCTCCAAATGATCATCCTGCTACATGAGGATCAGCGTGGACAAGTCAGATATGGCGATGCACTCTCTGAGCCCTTTCCTATAACCAATGGTGTGAAACAAGGTTGCGTTCTTGCACCAACTCTATTCACAATCTTCTTCAGCATGATGCTCCAAAGAGCCACAGCAGACCTCGATGAAGATAACGGCATCTACATCCGATATCGTACCGATGGAAGCCTATTCAACCTAAGGCAACTGAAGGCCCACACCAAGACCCTGAATCACCTTGTCCGCGAGCTGCTTTTTGCTGATGATGCCGCCCTCGTTGCTCACACGGAAGCAGCTCTGCAGCGCTTAACATCCTGCTTTGCAGAGGCTGCTGAGCTTTTTGGGCTTGAAGTCAGCCTGAAGAAGACAGAAGTTCTCTACCAACCTGCACCTCAGGAAGTCTTTCATCATCCTCGCATCACCATAGGCAATTCAGAGCTTAAGTCAGTCCAGCAGTTCACCTTTCTGGGAAGCATCATTTCCTCAGATGGTAAGATCGACAAAGAGATAGACAACAGACTAGCAAAGGCATACAGAGCCTTCGGAAAACTCCATAAAAGAGTCTGGTCCAATAAACACCTGAAGAAAAGTACAAGATCAGTGTCTACAGAGCCATTGTACTGTCTACTCTTTTATATGGGTCTGAATCATGGGTCATCTACCGCCACCACCTGCGACTTCTCGAACGCTTCCATCAGCGCTGCCTCCGTTCAATCCTAAACATCCACTGGTCTGATTACGTGACCAATGTGTCTGTTCTTGAACAGGCAGGGTCACCAGTATCGAGGCCATGCTGATGAGAACACAGCTGCGCTGGGCAGGGCACGTCTCCAGGATGGAGAATCACCGCCTTCCGAAGATTGTGCTCTATGGTGAACTCGCCACCGGCTGCCGCAAGAGAGGAGCCCCGAAGAAGAGATACAAGGACTCCCTGAAACAACACCTCAGCCTTGGCCATACTGACTGCCACCAATGGTCCACTCTGGCCTCCAATCAGGATTCATGGAGACACACCATTCACGATGCTGCTGCTTCCTTTGAGAATGCACGGAGAGTCAGTCTTGAGGAGAAAAGACAACGCAGAAAGAACCATTCCTCACCAATATCGCCAAAGGAGACGTTCCGCTGTGCCTTTTGTGACCGGACCTGCCTATCCCGTATTGGCCTTTTTAGCCACCAGCACGCTTGCAGCAAGCGTGGGTAGTGCCCTTCTCAAATCTTCGTTCGCGAAGCCTAGCCATGATGATGATTCATTTTTTAAAAAACCCCAACTTGTTAATTCTTTAAGGGAAAGTGACAAGGTAATTTCTTCCAAAAATAACTGCTACCATTTTCTAATAAAATACCATTGCACCTGCTGTTTATACTATATTTTCAATAACACTAACAAGATTTCTGGATCATTTTTACTATTAGCAATTATTACGGATCACACCATGCAGCGCAAATGTGATTCATGTTATCAGTATACACTGCTATATGTCAAGTTTGGCCATTTAAAGGAAAACGTAATAGTAGAAGTCATGTAAGTGCTTTGTCCTTAGTGTAAAATGCAGCATATTTGAACTAGGAGGGTGGGTATCTGTCTCTGTGCAGAGTTTAACCACTCAGAACTGGTTGTACTATTGAAGCCTGATTCATATGTTCAGCACAGTACCTCTTGATAAAAAGTAAACTGATTGACTTTCAGCCTAGTTTTCTTCTCTAACTTATCTCCCTTTCCACTCTCTGTCATTCAGGTGTGAGACTCCACATAGTCTCAGGAATGTTGCTTTAAAGAGGGATAGGTCACTGCTACCTCCTGCAATTGACCGCATTTGATCTGATGAACCATGGTTTTCTGTAGTTCAGGCTTTTTCTAGTTCTAGTTTGAACATATTAAAGGATGGAGATTCCACAACTTTTAAATTCGATGTATAATTCTTTCAACCAGCCAAAGAGCTGATCACCTACAACTTTCTGAGGAAAACAGTTCCAGAACTCCTTGTGAAATAATGTGTCTGAATACTGAATTTCAGCAGTACCATCTTTCTAGACTATGTAATAATGATAGATTAATAACTTCTGTTAAGGACAAAAATCCTTCAGGAGAACTTACGACAAAAATAGAAAATTAGATATATCTGATCTGACTCTTCTCATTCACTAGCCTTGTAAAAACTCACTTACAAGGCACTCCATATATTTTGGAGCAAATTCTGATTCTTTTATTCAACAAGATGCGTATTTTTCAGTAATGTGTGCAATAAGCTCAGACTTGCTGATAAGTAAATTCAAATTTAACACAAAGTAAATTTTCTGGCCATGTGAATAAGGCTCAAAGGTAGTCTGTGGATAACATAAGCAGAATCAGCCTTCAAGCTTTGCTTCTTTCTACATTGTCTCAGTGGATACAGAAGCCTCGTCTCTCAGACTCAATATCCCTGGTTTCTCCAATACAGAGAGAGAGAGATGAAATATGCCCAGATATAAGTGAAAAGAAAAGTTTTCACCAAAAAGAATGCTGATAACAATACTGATAAAACTGGGTTATACCAACCAATGAGCAGAAACTTACCAAGCTCTGACCACAAGACCAAATCAAGATGGCGGCTGCCTCCTCCACCTGAAAAAAACACACATGGCCGAAAAAAGCACACATGGCCACAGGAGACAAGAGACCAGGTGGCCGCCACTCCATGTGGTTGGCCTGCCCCAAACTTAGAAAAGTTGGCAGGAACAGTTGGAGTGTCAGCACTGGAGGGGAACAGAGGATGACTGGGATTCAATACTGGCAGGCATTTGGGTGGCACTGAAGTGAGGCCGCGAGGCTGGTACAGGAAATCGGAGGAGGGTTGCGGACCCCACAGGTGACTGGAAGGATCCACAAGACATCCACTGGATCTAGCAACAAGCCTTGGTTATGTTCATTGGTCAAAGTGATGATCACAGTCTAGATCTGTTGAGGTGGTGGTGGAAACCCTGGGTGGTTGAGGGAAGTTCTGAAATTCAGAATTCTATACACTTAGGTTCAGGTGGGAATGTCTCTGGTATCTCTCCAGTGGTGGGTAGTTTTGTACTCAATGAAGTAATACTGTGAGTCACAGGATACTCCAGGAGTCTTCAACACCTTCTAAGATGTTGCTGCTTTCTCTTCTGTCAATGCAGCTGAGTCCACTATGGTCCATTATGGCTCATCAGCAAGAGATAATACCATCAGGCTATGTCTGAATGTTCCAGGGAGTTATGACAGCTGTCATCTGTGTCAGGAAGAAGAAGCACTACCCCACCTTGTAGGATTTGCCTCTTCCCTTATTCTTATTAACACCCAGCTTGTAACCTGAGGTGTTGGATGTGCAGACCTTCAGTCTCTGGCCTGGGTGACCACTCTGCACACTTTAGCAAAGCACTTGAACTATGAGCAGCAATAGTCCAGTCTCTTACAGCACCTGGGTAGTCACTGCAGGTGACTTGAGTCATGGACCACTGGCAGTTTAGTTTCTTTAAAGAAAGCAAAATACGAGAAAGGAAAAAATGAATATTTGGAGGAAAAAAGAAAAGTTGGATACCAGAATTTTTGTGTAACCCAGAACATATGAGATCTTTGATGATGGCTCATAATAAAGACAGGCCTCTTCTTAAACACTTACTTTATCCCATCTATAAGAAGTTCCACAAACCAAGAACTAGTGCAGGCCAAGTTAAGATATGCAGCATCTCTGTACCACTAAAGAAAGGGTTGAAAACTGAAGTTGAAAAGAGTTAAATGAGAAAAGTTTTTGTAATATATATTTTGACAAATCCTTTGAGTTAAACTCCTTTTAGGGACATTAAAGTGAAAGTTTTCCATTTGAAGTGTCTTTGGGGCTTTTTTTGGCTTGTGGTTTGTTTTTTGTTTGTTTTTTTTGGTTTGGTTTGTTTTGGGTTTTTTGTTGTGTTTTGTTTTGTTTGGGTTTTTTTAAGTAACAGAAGGAAAAGCTATTTGTGTGCTCAACTTCTACTTCAACTAAAACCAATGATTGCCACTTTTGGACTTGAATGAAATGGATGTGCCTTTCAACATGCTCTGAAAAAATGTATTTACAGCCAAGCACTCAATCTTGTAGTGTTAGCCATGCACAAACAGCCAGTATCTATCTCTCAGTCACTGTGAACTATAGCAAGGTTTATTCGAAGAGATATTTGTGCATGAATAATATGTAGCTTTCAGCTTAGGAGCACTACAGGTTTAAATGTTTTCCTTCAATTTGTGCACAGCATGAGTCATAAAATAAAGCTGCTGGGATGCTGTTTTATCACTGAAAATTTACTGGAGTTCTACTCTTGACCTTAATTTGTGTGCAATCAAGGGTATTTCTAAAATCATATATGTGTCTTCTAGCTCTATTTGTGTCAGCAAACACAGAAAAGGCTCTACTTCCTTACTACCACTTCCTGCTCATTACTCTTTCAGAACTTCCAATTGAAAATATTATATGACTGAGTCCTAATCTGCTTTAGAAGATTGATCAGGGTTAGTTCAAGCCTCTTTCATTGGTGGGTTAAATTATTAAATGTAATTTTACCTGGTAGGATTCAGATGAGATCACATAGCTTTTCCATTGACAGAAGGAAGAGGAATTGAAAGCACAATGGACACAAATCAGAATAACTATTTTAAAGGAGTATATTTGACTTTGTCTGAAGAAACCAAAGATTTGAGAGAGAAGTTGTCGAGCCCAGCTTTTACCCAGACTAAGACTGTATCAATCCATTATTTATATTGACCTCCTAAAGAGCCAAGACTTCCTCCTCAGAAGGCATTCCAAGCTAAACCTTTACAATTCCATCCAACATAAAACTCTGTCTATGCCTACAAAGGTGTTACAAATTCCAAAAGAGCCTGTAAAATATATAGCTGAAAAGACCAGCTATATGTCTAAAAAAAGACATAAGGTGCCGTGTCAGACACACAATGCCAATGTATACGATGAAAGTCTGAGCTTAAAATCCCGGCTCACAAAATGAGAACTTTTAACACTGCAATAGACCCAGTATTAGTAACGATGTTTAAGCACCTAACATCTATCAAGTCTATGCCTAACCTACATTTACTGATGTCACAAAATATTTTAAAGGCTGTCTTCTACTTTTGTATACAGAAATAGTATGCACATTTTTCTAATTGGTATACTATTTGTAAGCTGTTTTCTGTTTTTCCTAGATTTGTGAAAGGTGAGTGTTGGGGTGTCTGTTTGTGCATGTGTACACAGATGCATAAGAAAAAGAAATAAGGAGTCATACATATATTTTTCCAGCATATCAGAACAAGAGTAAACATATGCCAAAGTTTTTAACAATATACAGAGGACTATGGAAAGGGATTGAATCAATTTTACTTTCTTGCATTACAGTTCAATACTTGAAATTTCAAGGATTATATTAAAGTCAAAAATAGTTTGTCTGAGAGTTCAAGGATTTCCAGTGAGATTGTGACACTCTTAAATTCTTCATTTTCCTCTGAAATGTCATTTTATAACCTTATGCCATTTTTTTCCCTATCACATAACCCATGGGATCTAAATAGGCCGCAAATTAATGTCTCCTTAGCTATGAGCTGTACTGTCAAGCAGATTGTGTGATACAGGTAATGGTTTTTTAGCAGATAGTTCTTCCGTAATCCTACCTACTGTAAGTTACATTGTTACATTATTTTTCTAAAATCAGACAGACCTTAAAGAAGCGGAATAAAAGACATACATGCTTTCACATACACATATCCTTTATACTCTGATTTATCAAAAGTGGATTGGCCCAAGTTCAAGAGCCATTCTTGAAGCAGAACCTCTTTTAATCACATTTCATACAACTGAAGAGCCAATCCAAGCATGTAAGTGAAAGTTAGCAGAGGTTTTTTTATCCAGATAAAACCCCTTTTGTGAGGAAAAAAATAAAAGGAAAAAAAATAAAAACTTGCTGAAATAAAAAGGGAAAAGTATACCTCTGAAATACAATCTGCTCTCATCAGAAGTCAGAATTTTTTCTTTAATTCAGGCCTATATTCATTACTAAAAATAGCCTCATGCTTCTGACATTGTCACGGAGGCCTTGAGATTGAAGAATCGGTACTACTGCAGACTATGTACCTACCACTGTTGGAAGAGATGACTTCAAGCAATTGGATAGAATACTCAGAGCCTGCAGACATTGTTATTAAAGAAACTGATTTCTAAGAGTTGTTATTATTATTCTGGTTTACGGCTGTCAATGTTAATTGTTATATGGATTGTAATTCCCCAGTTATTTCTAGAACCTTCCCTCATGTTATCCTATGGTTTCTCCTTCTTGTCCCCTGATTGGCTCTTTTTTTGGCGTATGGCACCATTCCCCCATATATGGTTGTTCCAGACCCTTGTTTTACATACCCTGCCCATGCTCTGCCCAGGAACTGCCCCCCCTACTCTATAATAAATTCACTATCATTTTAATACAGTTCAGTTCAGCTCCAGAGGCTCAGTCTGACAGAACCCTTGACTGGACTTGATTCTTTCATTGCATGGGACCACATACAATCATCTGATTTGGTGAAGGGCCCTAAAAGGAATTATTCATGTGTCTGGAGATTAAGACCACTGAAGTAAGAACCAGGAGATAAAACAAGGAGGTTGAGGTTTCCCTAGCTTCCAAAAAACTTCCTGCCAATGAAGTCATTGTTTTATAAATGGTTTCTTGCCCCTTGTCATTTCAATAGCCAGTAGCAGTAGCTAAATATTAAAATACGTGGACAATTAACGGTTTTGTCAGTGTACAGAGATAACACATAATTTTTATATTATATCACGATCCTTTTTAATTCACACCCCTCCCACCCCCCATAATTCATACTAAGAAGCAGGCATAAATACATCTATTTGTTAAGTTGTCCTTTCATCCCTTCCAGAATGATCACTTCAGAGTAGATTCACAGCTTCCATAAACTGATGCTAGATATTGACCTGATTTGAAAAGTACAGTGCTAAAAATCCAGACCTTCCTGAGAAAATGCAAGTTGTTAGTTTTTGAATGAATATTTCTGTAAGTAAGCTCTGCAGATGAACCACAAAAAACTTCAAGAGGAGTGGGAATAGTATCAAGGACTTAACAAGTTTTTGGGAAGTATATGTTTTTTGATAGGAATTCACAGAGTATTGCCAGAAGCCTCTGAGCCACTCTCTCTTTACACTCTGAAAACAAAATTAATCTTCACATCTTCATAACTTTTCTCCATAATATAGCTCTATCTTCAGACATAAAAGTAAGCAAGAATAATTTTTCTGTACTGTGGGCCAACTATACCTAGAGAAAAAAGTCCTTGCTATATTCCCAAGGTTATATCAATAACCATGAAGTCGTCTTTAAACTAGATGGAGGTTGTATTTACACAGATGAAAGATGATTGATAGTAAGAAGAAAAATGGTGAAGTTCAGAGCACAACTTGTTTGTGCAAGTGGAAATACAGAAGAATAGCACCTTAAGAAAATTGATAAAAATGTGCCCTATTAGTATCTGTAGATAAATGGCAGGAAATGTAGAGAAAGCTAGGAAAAGTTGGTAAAAAAAATGAAAGAAAGAGCAGGGCTCAAGTGGATCAGGTAAATATTTTTATGGAAAGCAGAGGAAAGACTAGGATATTATCATACGTGACGTGTTAAAAGAGGATGTGAGTGAGAAAATAATATAGGGTAGGAAATAGAGAGAAAAATGAAAAGCGAGAAATAATTAAATATATATTACACAAACATCTAATCTTCAGAAGTCTGGTAGACAGGGGCATGTCCTGAGACACTTCTGACTTAATAAAAATTTGAGTTACAAAGTAAACAGGAACTACTGTTATGCCTGACTTGCTCATTTCCAAATGCCACCACACAGTTTTCAGCTGTGTCTTAATGCCTGTCTAGTGATTACACTTCCTAGTGGCTCATACTTTCTCTGTGTTTGCTCCTCCAAAATTTTTCTCTGTAGTGCCTCCATAAGTCTCTTTTCTGTGCCACACTCTGGAGGCTATAGGACAGTTACAAATAAGGAAGTAGGAGTTTAAACTACATGCAGAAGAGGTAAGGAAGCCAATATAGACACTTGAAGAGGAGTCATCTTATAAATGTGTCACAACACTTGTCTGTTTTAAAAGTCAGCATCCTGCTGTTCACATTTGCATTTAATTTGCAAACAGTAGGTGGAAATTTGGAACTTTACACTTCCAGTTCCTCCTGATGCCCTGTATGTTTTAGCTGAAAAAAACACTTATCCCAGACTGACAGTGTCTTCTTTATCTGAAGGTCAAAAAAAGAGTTCTGAAGGAGTTACCAACAAGGAACACAGATACTTCAGCCTATAGACTGACTTCAAGTGTTGATCTCCAACTAGTGCTTCAGGAGGTATTTTTAATATGACTAGAGCAACTGTAGCCCTTAAAAATCTCAATAGCATGACATTCAGCAAGTACCTAAGTACCATTTTGTACATTTCCATAAACGTTACTGAACCTCAGTGATTTTATTATATTGTGGAGAATATTTTTCACATGAATTTTATATGAACTGCTTTTCTGTTTTTCAGCTTGTTTATCTTTTTCTGCATAGTCCAAAACATCGTCTTCTATCCTCAGTTTTTCCTTGCAGTTGTGTAAGCTTTCTACCTCTGCTAAAAATGCTACAGCATTTCCAGCCTACGGGTCTGTTTTCCTGGGCTGTTATTCATTGCCAGCAAACTTTTGGAGGGGAAAGAAAAGACATCACCTGCATGAAAATGTCTCTTCTACTAGTTAGCTGTCACAATACAGTTCCACACTTTTATCCCTCAGAAGATCTTCTGATGCCATTAATCACCCAGGTGATCATGTTGACTAAAATGGAGGGAAAATACTTTTGAGACAATATTAGTATAGAGAACATAGAGAGCAGTTTTTTAATGAAAGTTTTCAGGAGCACGAGGTGCATAGGTGCACACCCAGTATAGGGCTCTTACAAATTTAGAACACTACTTAATTACCATACCTAATGAGTACAACCAACCCAAAATCCATTTTGCCCATGGTGCCATTGTCAGAACTGCCTCACTGGAGCCCCTCCAAGGGTTCTGGGCCTTTTAGCTTGTTTTGGCTATAATGTACTTTAATATTCTGGTCCAAGTACATGTGTCCCAAACAAGACGTTTGTGCTGAAATCTTTTTCCTTGAAAAGACATGAAATAGAATTTCAAGAATGCGGCACAAACAATGAGAAGCTGTTAGAAACTGTTGGTACAGTCTGCTTAAATGATGCAGAAAGAACTTTAGATTTGAATATTCCCTACAGCAAAATTAAAATTCACACAAGGTATCTGTTGATACCAAACCAGATTTTTATTAATTGCTAAAAGTTGCAAAGAGAAGAAACAAGAAAAAAAAAAAAAGAAAAAACCTAAGATTACTTCCAGAAGCAGAGAAAAGATGCCACCAAAAACTATCTTTTTGCTGAGTTGGGTGGGGGGTGGAAAGAGAAGCAGTTCCTGCCTTTTTTTTCTGTCTCTGCTGCTTTTGTTGTTATCTCTTTAGCTGTGTGTGGGGGTCTTATCTGCTTTAGTTCTCTAGAATGCAGCCAGGATGTGTGGGTTTGTCACTCATGAGGAGCTGTGTTGCTGGCTGTGCGGGGTCTTGGTTTAGCAGTACCCTTTGGCCCTCAAAAATAGCATAAGGGTAGAAAGATTATATAATGCATGCATGTGGCATGGTGGGTCTCACTTCTCTTCAGACTGGCAGAGTTTCAGTCTTCAGTGCAGGTAGGCAGCAGGCAGCGGCAGAGAAAAAATAACGGGAGGAGGTGGGGAGAAATTCCTGGCTGTGGTAACCAGTTCTTTCTCTCTTTCCTCTCCTCCTGATTTTCCAAGGTCTCCCTTTAACTTTTATATTGTTCAGAAGATGTTGTATGTGGTTTCTTGGAATGTAGCCCTATTCAGATGTTTGAAGAGATAATAATTGCAGGATCTACCAGAAGAAAAGCACCAGCAGGAAGATCTGGTGAGAACTTCTGGCAGAAAGCTGACAGAGAAGTTTTGGTAGGAAGTTTTGACAGGCAGAAACAATGGCAAAACATAATATATGGCATTTCTATATTACAACTGTTAGCTGCTACCTCAAGTGTGAGAAACTATACAGCTATATAAAAATCTACAAATATATAAAATATTAAAATATAAAAATATATAAAAATCTTAAGACATCAATCAGTCCAAACACAAAACTCAGGAAGTCCCTATATCTTGGTTGCTGGAAGATAGGATGGCAAAGTAGGAGCAGAGTACTGCCTGTGCCCAGTTCCTCTTATGATACAGTAGTATGATCTATAGACAAGAAATCATAGGCTAATGAGGGTTATGGTCTGTTCTGCTACAAAGTTCTAAAGTATATCATATGTTGTCACTTCATTAGTCTTCATTGCATTAGCCTCTGCATCATTAGCCTCCACTCACCCAAGTCTCAGAAGTCCAGACAGAATCTGCTTTCCTAACATAAGGAAACATGGGAGAAAAAGAAAAATAACAGTCTTCTAGACTTTTTTTTTTGGCAATTATCAAAACCAAACTAAACAAAAAAACCCTCCCTCACAAAATCACAATTTTAGCTTTCCTTTCATGCTAGACAAAATTTAGCAAGAAGTATACATCCAGCCAAATTGAGCAAGTCCTAACCAGAGATATAAGTGAGTTCTACCAATTTGTGTGTTGGACAGACAACCAGAATAACAGTGCAGTGGAAGTCTGGAATACATTTATTAACAACTCCAAGAACGTTTTTCTTTTTGATTGAGATTAGGATTATAAATTTAGTAGCAAAGTAATGACTTTACTCTGTTATAAATGGAGGGAGGAAGAGGGGAAAGGAGTGCATGGAAGAGTGGCAAGGACTAGAACAGTTCAGATAATTTTACATGTAGAGTTGCAGTAACTCAGCTGGTCTGTCTCATTCTTCACTGTGAAAATGGTTGAAAAGATTTAATGGCTAAAATACAAAATAGACTAAATCTAAACAATATTTCTGAGTACTCTGTAACCAATTTCTGTTATAAGAGATATGAGCAATGTATATATCCCAAATCTTTTTAAGAGAAGGCTTAAAAAAACTGGAATTTGTGTTTCAGTTTCCAAGGAAGGAAGAAAGAAAGAAAGAAAGAAAGAAAGAAAGAAAGAAAGAAAGAGAGAAAGAGAGAAAGAGAGAGAGAAAGAGAGAAAGAGAGAAAGAGAGAAAGAGAGAAAGAAAGAAAGAAAGAAAGAAAGAAAGAAAGAAAGAAAGAAAGAAAGAAAG
>JAJPCS010000369.1:5255393-5304736 GCA_021164005.1 Willisornis vidua nigrigula | reverse complement strand
AGAAAGAAAGAAAGAAAGAAAGAAAGAAAGAAAGAAAGAAAGAAAGAAAGAAAGAAAGAAAGAAAGAAAGAAAGAAAGAAAGAAAAGGAGCATCTGTGTAACAGTTCCTCTTTTCTCTTGTTTTTTTTGGTTGACCCTTGTAAGAGATTAAGCAGATGTGAGTTCTTGAAATGAAGAATTAATTTTTACATAAACCTGGAAGTGGCATTTGGAAAAAGAGAAATGTAATATTTCAGCATCCAGCTCAAAATTGTTTCTTAAGGTAAATATGTTTTTGTTAACTTACAGTTAGGCAGTAAGTTTAGAGGAGAAGCAAAATATCTTTTAAAGGGGCAGAGAGGGAAAGGGACCAACTTCGCACATGGGAATATTTTTTAAAAATAAGAAGTATCTTTAAACCACATTTTGTTGTAAAACAGTGTCCTTTGCAGCACATATTCCATTTGACTTGAAACGACTGTATAGTATGAGTCTCTATAGCTTATGTTGCTTTTTATATTCGTGGATCTCAAAGTAAGTTACAGAAGAGAAGTATTCAAATTTCATTACTTGAAAGTGCTCATGGTTTAGTAATTTGCTTAAACCTTTTAAAATGTTGGCAAATCTATGAGAAGTATTCTTATTTTTAATTCTAAACCAGTATCCTACAAACTGGAATATTGTGCTTCTGTCTGGATTTTATACACACACAAGAAATTCCTTAAATGACCATATTTTTGTCTTACTGTTATGATTGCATTTTCAGCATTGTAGCACCTGAGCAGATTTGCATTATTTAGAAATACAACAATCCTTTAGAAGATAGCGTTGAGAGAATAATCCCATTTGTAGCCTGCTTTACTTATCAAAGCATTCAATGTGGATAATCAATGACAAAAGTGGAACAAACTTTTTTCTTGCAGTTCTTTGAAGTTACTTCTTTACTATCAAAAAGCTGCTTTCTGAGATATGTCTGCTTGTTTCTTAAGTTCTTATTTTCTCAATACTGAGCAACACCAGGTAAAACTACCATGAATAGAACTGCATCTCGGTTAGCACCATATCGGAACTACAATGTTGTTATAGCTCTATGTAGTTGAAACAACAGCATGATCATCACAATGCATCCTAGATAAATTCATTTTGAGCATTTCAGAGCTTTTAACCTTAAAGACTTCATTTATTGAAATTATATGAAATGTATTACAATGTCAACAGTGCAGGTCTGTAATGCTTTGACCCATGGCTTCCTCAGTAACCATTGTATCTAAGGAGGTTACAAGTATTCCACACGTGTCTTCCACGTAGCAGGGGAGGAGTGGTTTTTGGTTTTTTCCCTTCTCTTGGCCGGGGAGCTGGGGAGGGAGGAGTTTGAGTCTGATCCCTCTGGTTGTTGGTTGTTCTCCTGTCCTGGGTGAGATTGTTTCATGCTTGAGGCTTTTAATTGCGTTTGTCTGTTTCATTTGTTTTTTTTTTGTTCGGTTTTGTTTCTTCCCAATTTTCTGGTTAACCAGTCCCTTTTCCTTTTTTCCTTTCCCCTGGGAGTGGGATTCTACGTACTGTGTATACAGTGTAGTTGTGAATGTTAGAAAATATAATTTCTTCTTTTTATTCAGTTTGGTTTCTTTTGAGTTCGTTTCTTTCCAGTTTTTCTTCCTTTTGCTGGGAAGGTTTTGGGTGGGGGAAGTGTGCCAGTCCAGGGTTGGTAAAAAGCTAGACCAAACCTGTGACATTAAATTGGAGGTTCCACCGAGACAGACCTTGGATTGTTTTGTAAATAATTCCTTGTATAGAGAACAGTGTCCGGGAGAACTGCCAACTGAGTTTTATTTACAAAACAATCACTGGGAAGGCAGACAAGAGTACTTTGTTGATATAAACAAGGTTTTTGTTTGGGAACAGAGGACTCAGGCATAAGGTAAACAATAGAAAGAACGGTTTTTACCCTTTTTAGCAACTACCTGAGAGGTACCAGAGGAGGTCACTCCAACCATGACCCCAAAGCTGGCATGGCCCGGCAATGTCTTGTAGTGAAAGGTCTCCTGTTAAGTGTCCTTCTATTCTTTTACCTACTGATGGTGGTAACACTTGTACCCATTCTGGGAGGTCTCCTAGGGACATATCTAGGTCTGCCTGACGAATGTCATCCATTTGAGGCCCTCCTGAATCGTGACATTAAAGGCCTGTTAAAATGTGGCATTAAAGGCCTGTTGAAATGTGACATTAAAGGCCTGTTAAAATATGACATTAAAGGCCTATTAAGAGAGATCCCTACTGTTACAATTGGTCCTAGTCATTACCTAAATTGTATTGTGACAGCACTAGTGTTTATGAAGGTAATGAAACTGTTGTATAAGATTGGAAGAACGCTAGCACTTTGTTGCTTCCCCTGTCTTAGCTTTAAGAAAGGCCATGCCTTGAGGGGGATTGCTGGAACCTTGGAGGGGCCTTCGGACAGGCCAGTCCCTGCTTGGGATGGAGCTTGCTTGGATCTTGGTAAGGTACTAGGGCGTATCTCACCCCCCGCTAATTGGAAGTTCATGTCAGAACAAGTGTGTGACTCTGTTGAGCTGGCCCGCCGTTTATCAGAAGAGTGTTTTTCCTACGAGGACCCATATACGCGAGTCTCTGCTTTGTGTTGGGGCCTAGCTTGTGCTCATAGATTTACCATGGACCACTTACAAAGGGTTGAGGCCAAGACAGGAAAGGAAAATATGCTGTCCAAGACCTATGTAGTTCCTGTTCAGCCTACCGAAAGCAGAGTCCAAATCCAGCAAAGAGACAATGCCATCTCCGAGGCTCAAGCTACATACCAGGAAGTTAATATTGTCCCCAGCATGACCTGTGATGTTCCCATCCCGACCACATGGGATGGAGTCCAAACATAGCATGAGGCCAATGCTGTTTCTGAGGCCCAGACTCAAGCCAAGGCCAACAAAGCCCCTGTTCACTTTGTAGAAACCCAAACTCAAATTGCTGAAGCTAATATAGCCTCTGTTTGCTCGGTAGAAACCCAAACTCAGGCTGCAAATCTGGACAAGGCTATTTCTGCTGTCCCTGCAAAACCACGGCTGAAACTCAGACGCAAGCTGAAGCTAATACAGCCTCTCTTTGCTCTGTAGAAACTCAGATGCAAGCTGTAGATCTGGAAGTTGCCATCCCTACTAAGCCCGCTAAGACCACAGTTGAAGCTCAGACTCAGGCCGACACTAATACAGCTCCCATTTGCTCTGTATAAACTCAAACGCAAGCTGAAGATCTGGAAGTTGCCATCTCTACTAAGCCCACCAAGACCACAGTCAAAGCTCAGACTCAAGCCGACGCGGATACAGTTCCTGTTTGCTCTGTGGGAACCCAAACTCAAGCCACAAAACAGATTACCATTGCCCCTATAAAGAAGAAAACAGTGAGGATGAAGGAGACTACAAAACCCATAGAGCCACCCCCGCAATTGGAACGAGAAGAAGAAGAGGAACAAGAAGAAGAAAAAGAAGATGAAGAAGAATAAGAAGCAGACAAAGGAGCAGCTGCGAGAGAGGAAGAAACTGCTGTGACAATGGAAGGAGCGAAGGCATGAGAGCAAAGAGTAGTCACAGTAGGGGAAGGAGCGACGGTGAGAGAAGGAAGAATAGTCACAGTAGAGGAGGGAGCAGCTGCCAGAGAGGGAGGAGTAGTCACAAGAGATGGGGCACACCTAATGGAACTGGGGGCACATCCAAAAGAGACCAGAGGCGTGTCCGGAGAAAGGAAAGGGACGGTGCGAGCATCCTGGGATAGAATAACATTCGATGATTGGTGTTCTGAGTACATACGCAAGTACCCAGTGGAGGAAAAGAGGAGGTCAACGCATCTCCGTCAGCCTGAAGAAGGACTATTTCAGCCTCTCAAGGGCAACCCTCCTTTGGAGGTGTGATTCCACCTCCCCGTACTAGACCTAGATTTGAGGGAATAGATGACCGGGAAAGGCCCTTACCCCGGCCTTCCAAGGACTATGTGCTACCTCCATTCATCGGACCTGATGAACAATGCAGGAGTCCCCTTTCACGGGGTGCACGAGCTAGGAGTCTCTCCCCACGGCTCAAACAAATTAGAAGTCTCTCTCCACGGCGTGGGCGACGTAGGAACCCATCTGCCCCCGGAGTGAACTCCATAGAAGCTCATCCTCACAGCATGAACAGTCCCCACCTTCACATGAGAGGGTCAGAAAGGAGGTGAGAGAGGTTCCACAGAAGAGTGGAAGAGTAAAAACACAGGTAGAGAGAATAGTACGTGGGAGAGATGGACGAGAAATAATGAGGGAAAGTGAAATTATACGATCATTGACCCCAAAAGAGATTCGAGATATACGAAGGGATTACAGTCGGTGGTCCGATGAACGCATCCTCACCTGGCTGGTGCGATGTTGGGACCAGAGGGCCAGTAGTCATGTGCTGGAAGGTCATGAAGCACAACAATTGGGATCTCTTGCCCGAGACCGTGAAATAGAACAGGAAATGGGACAGGGGGAGATGGCATCCAGTTTCTGGACCCGAATCCTCCGTGCCGTGAAGACAAGATAGCCATTTAAAGAGTATTTGATGAGTGCTCCAAGAGAGTGGAATACCGCAGAAGAAGGCATCCAGTATCTGCGGGAACTGGCCATGCTGGAGATTATATACTCTGATCCAAATTACGATGACATCTTGGTCCCAGAGAAGATGCCATGCACACAGCCGATGTGGGATAAGGTGATGGATGGGGCCCCTAAGTCTTATATGCCTTGTCTGATATCTGCATACCCTTTAAGTATGGACGAGAACGAGATACACATTGACAGAATGTGTCAATGGATACTGAGAATATTGAAAACCATGAGGGTCCTCTCTAAACTCCGGCATTCTTCCCTCTACAGTGGGAAAGGGATAGAGAGAATTACTAAACGTTCTGTGTATGAAGAAGAACCTAGAGGCAAAGGGTCTAAAGGTCGCAAAGAAGGATCTTGTTCTCATTCTCGTTCTGGTTCTCGTTCTCGTTCCCGTTCTCGTTCTCAGTCACCTCATGCGGCACAAGGGAAAACTGGAAGCCCCAGGAGTAAGACACAGAGTGGGCGTAGTTTGCTGTGGGCCCTTCTGCGCAAACTAGGGGAAAACATGAAAAAATGGCACGGTGAACCCACCTCTAAACTTGAAGCCCGATTGCAAGAATTAAAACAGAAATTAGCTGGCAAGAAAGCTGTCCACATAGCTGAAGCAAAGACCCTGGAAAAGAAACATTGATCTCCGAGACACAGAAGAAGCAACTCCCTCAATTCTGATGAAGGAGCCTCTGACAGAGCATCGCACACGTCAGATGGAGAATGCTCCAACCAGGAACAACAATAGAGGGGCCCTGGCTCCTGCCAGGAGGAGGAGAGGGACCAAGATGATAATCGGGTTTACTGGGCTGTGTGGGTTCGATGGCCTGGCACATCGGATCCAGAAATACTGAGCTTTGGTAGATACTGGTGCCCAATGTACATTAATGCCATCAGAACATGAGAGTACAGAGACTGTGTCTATTTCTGGAGTAACCGGAGAGTCTCAGGACCTGTCGGTGGTAGAGGCTGACATAAGCCTAACAGGAGACCAATGGCAAAAGCATTCCATTGTGACAGGACCAAAAGCCCCCAGCATCCTTGGCATGGACTACCTAAAAAGAGGACACTTCAAGGACCTGAAGGGGTATCGGTGGGCTTTTGGTGTAGCCACAGTAATTGAAAGGGAGTCCAAAGAGTTGTCCACCCTCCCTGGTCTCTCAGAAGACCCTTTTGCTGTGGGATTACTCCGAGTCAAAGATCAAGAAGTACCGATGGCCAACGCAACTGTACATAGGCGACAGTACCGTACGAACTGAGATACTGTGATCCCCATCCACAAAATGATCAGGAAGCTGGAAAGCCAAGGGGTGGTCAGCAGAACACACTCACCCTTCAACAGCCCTATCTGGCCTGTATGTAAATCAGATGGAGAATGGAGACTGACTGTGGACTATCGTGGCTTGAATGAAGTTACGCCACCTCTGAGTGCGGCTGTGCCAGATATGTTGGAGCTCCAGTATGAGCTGGAGTCCAAAGCAGCAAAGTGGTATGCCACTATTGACATTGCTAATGCGTTCTTCTCCATTCCCTTGGCAGCAGAGTGCAGACCGCAGTTTGCTTTCACCTGGAGGGGCGTGCAGTACACCTGGAACCGACTACCCCAGGGGTGGAAACACAGTCCTACCATTTGTCATGGGCTGATCCAGGCCACATTGGAGAAGATATGCCAAGATGTTAAATAGCTCAGAAATACAGACAGCACATCTATCAACTCACATAAATTTTTACCTTTATGGTTTTATCTGCAGAATTTTAGACACAGAATGAGTAACAATTTGGAATCTTCTTCAACAGGGTTGTCAAATTGTCCAAACAAAAACAAATAAAGAAGAAAAATGTAGTTATTGAGGTGAAAATATTAATACTCATAAAAAGGTTGTAGTGCTGATTTATCTTAGCAGTGGGTCTGGCCATTTTGCAGAGATTTTAAAATATTATATCCATCAATATACTGTGGCCTCAACATTGAAGTGCACTTGGCAGAGCTGGGAAGGAGCTCATGCAAAGAAACAGTAAATTGAACATATAGAAATATACTCTGGTAACTCATACAGGGAAGTGAAATGAAAGAAATCCATGCAACTCCATCCACAAACTTTGAGAAAATCTATTAAGCAGGATGATTCAGATGCATCCTGCAAATTAACTCCACATTTATGCATGTATTCACCATTACATTATGGGAACTTCAGAATGGATCAAGAAAAATATAGAAATCCAACACTAAATTATAATTTCTTTTTAGAATGTGAAGTTCTCCAAGCAGAAAAAGACCCAACAGATCAGTTATCTGGTCACAGGATTTGCAAGGTATAAAGGCAATATCTTGCTGCTCATGTAGTATCATCACACTGTGGGCTGATATATGAAACACAGTTAAGTTTATTAAGGCCCTCTGGTATCAGTCAGCACACAATGAATTTTCTAAAATATATTCCCAAAGAGTGTGTCAACTTTTTTGTTAATTAGTTTAATACAAAAATTAATTCTAAGACAAGTATGCAGAATTAGATGTATTGACCTTCATAGATAACTATTTATGATTTATAAAGTTTTCCTAATCTTTTTCAGAGAAGACTATTGATATTTTGTCAATAAAGTTAAAAACAAAACAACAACAACAAAAAAAAAATAGAAAAAAAACCACAAAAACTTTGGAGTGTTAATTTCCCCTAGGAAAGATAGAGACTTTTAAAAAAATTATTACATGGCCTGAGATCTGAAATTTGACTCCAGAACTTCCAGAACTACCTGTGAAGTGTCCATATATTAAGCAGATATGATTTCCATCAGCAGATTAAGGGGGTTTTAATTAATTTTCTGTAACAGGCAAATTTAACAGTGAATGTTTTAAAAACATTTAGGAAGAAGGTTTGGTTTCTATTTGCCTCTAGTAGACTAAGTTTACTTAGCTTCAACTCTTTTGAACTCAGTGGTGTTATTTTACCTTAATTGTGGATGAAAGCAAGGGTCTGGAGATCAGTGACAGCTATTTATTAGTCCATGATAAATCAAAATCTCTTTCTTTGGAATTGTCATACCTAAAACCTCATAGATACATTCTATTGTGAAGATCATTCAAAGGGCTATTTCATTTGTTGCATGCTGGCTTTAAACCTTACAAATACAGAAGTTATTAGCATTGCAAAATTGACAAATTTCATCCAAATGATTGAGGTAAAAAATCAAGCCCTTTTCCCAGGTTCTTGGAAATACATTATCATAATAATGCAAAACCAGTCACAAGAAAGCTTCAGGTAATGGGAAGATGAGATACACAGAAGATAACCAGTTGATAAGAAACTTCTCACTGTCTCGCATTTCTCCTCTTCTGCTTAGTATTTTAGAATTTTTATTCATTCAGATTTGATTAGCATGGTTGAGAGAAGTAATAGAAAAGTGATTTCAAGACTGCTGGTAATCTGATGTCATCCAGTACAGGAAAGACCATTGACAGACCTGATATTTCTCCTCTAGTTATGAATATTACAACAGTTTGCCACCAGTCTTGTTTGACCGGTGTTTGTAAAGTGTTGTCCCATGAATGGATGTTGACATTTTGAAACTAAACAGAGTGTGTTTTTTGAGTTTTAGTTACTCATCAACTTAAAGTCAGTGAGAAATGGACAGGACTTAGAAACACTCTGAAATACAGGGATCTGGTACTACCTTTCCCAACATCACAATCAAGGGATTGCTGCAAACATCTTTCTGCAGCTACAGGAAAACCCAACATTTTTAGTATATTTTTCTATTATATTCTTAATAATAAAAGACTGCTTTTATGTCTCTCTATCAATTTGCTTTGTTAACAGAAACCAAAATAAATATATGTAAGTATTTCTTTATCCTCAATTTCTCATCAAATTGTTGAGTTTTCAGATGGCACAATCTGAAATGAGCATTAAATGTAACAATCAGCATCCTTTTAGGATAAGTTTTTCATGTATTCTGTTGACTGGATCATATCCTTTATAAAGTCAAAGCTAGACAAACTTCAACAGAGCTTAGATTTCCTTCAATATGAAGTAAGATTCAGAAGTAACTTTACTTAAGATGTCTTTTTTTTTAATGGAATCACAGAATATTTTATGTTTAAAGGGATCTTAAAGATCTTCCAGATCCAACCCTCAATGCCCTAGGGGCACCTTTCATTAGACCAGGTTGTTTGGAGTCCTATCCACCTTGGGCTTGAACACTTTCAGGGATGGGGCATCCACAATTTCTCTGGGCAACTTCTTCCAGCACCTCACCATCCTCAAAGCCAAGATTTTCTCTCTAATACCTAGCCTAAACCTACCCTCTTCCTGTTTAAGGTCATTACTACTTGTGCTATCACTACATGCTCTTGCGAAAAGTCCCTTTTCAGCCTTTCTGTAAGTACTGTTCAGGTCATCTATATTAGATTTCTGAGAGCCAGTTACTGGAAAAAAATTTCTGAGCAGCCCAAACAGTGGAAAAACCCCATGGAAATATAGTTTTAAAATTTATACTTAAGACTAGGATACTTAAAAGTAACAAAGTATTTATAATTCCTTATTGCAAGGACTAAACAAGAGCTCAATTACTCACTATCTTTGGACTTATGTCCAAATATTAATTGCCTTTGGACTTCACTGAACTTATGAAATAGCAGTCCATCTCTCCCAATAATCCAAACCATTTCTGCAGTTTCTCATGATCACAGATATAGATATCTAATATATCTAAGACTGCCGAATTATGTTTTCTATCAACAGATTAGAAAGCAATAAAAAATGCAACCTAAATGCTATCTCCATTGTACTGTTGCAAATGTTGCATCTTGTACAGATGAATCAATACAGAAAGCCAATATGAGTTCTGAACACTGTATTAATCTCAAATCTTATCTGAGGACACCCCGTTGTCACGGGGGAGAAGCTTGCGTGCCCTCATGAGGTTGAGAGCTATGCTGGCTGTGGTTTGTGCCGCCGGTAGGGTCTCCCATGCCAGAGAGGTCTCAGCTGAAGGGTCAGACAAAGTGTGTCCACGGGGAGGATGGGCTCGCTAGCCATCTGGCAACCATCCTAGGAGAAGGACAGCTCATAATCCAAACCCAGGCAGATGGAGCTCACTTAGCCCTGTAAGGCTATCTATCTAAGGGATACTCTAAAAAACTTATGTTCTGAGGTATTTGCTGTCACTGTCCAAACTCACTAGGCCATGGCAGATGAACTTTAGGAGTAAAGAGTGGGGCCAGTTCTGCCCATGCTGTGACTCACCTAAAAAATCCATTGTGCAGGCTCAAAGGGGTCACCCACATTGCAAATCCCTGTAGCAACAGGCAAGGGTCGAAAACAGCAGGTGATAGGAAGCAGCTGGAAGCCGCAGACCCAACCCTGCATGCAGGCGGTTCAGGATATGGGTCATTCAAGACTGACCCCAGAGATGACAGTCTGGTTCGGCAGCATCCTGAATGACCAAGCAGCCTTTTCTAAGGACAGCACTGCTTGCTCCACATGGAGAGGGGCCTAGCAAAGGTGGCCTAAACAAAGCTCATCTCCACACCCGGTTGGATAACCGCAGCCAACCGGCATCTTCCATGCTGTCAGACAAAACCAAAGAGATTTCAAAGGCATACACCTGCCTGCAAAGGTGTGTTCAAACTAACCCTTGCATGTTGGAACATCAGAACCATGCTTGATACTGTGGATAGTGGATGTCCTGAGCGTCGTTGTGCTCTAATTGCCCACAAACGGTCACCACTCACCATCCACATTGCTGCTCTCAGTGAAGTTCGTCTTCATGAGGAAGGCAGCCTTAAAGAACATGGTGCCTGCTACACACTCTACTGGTCAGACAAACCCAAAACCGAAAGACACCTTTCAGGAGTTGGCTCCATGATTAAAAACTCCATCACCTCCAAACTTGAACATTTGCTGACACGTCATTGCTATCGCATTATCTTCTTACCCCTCCCATTACAGAATAAGCAACATGTTGTTCTTTTTAGTGTATATGCCCCAACACTCCAAGCTGACTCAGTGAAACAGGACCAATTCTACACCGACCTGCACCACCTCATCCAAAATGTTCCTGCAGATGATAAGATCATAATCCTTGGTGACTTAACGCCAGATTAGGTAAGAACTCTGAAGCCTGAAAAGGATTCCTGAGCAAGCATGGCATTAGAAACTGCAACGACAACGGATGCCTCCTGCTAGAGTTTTGTGCAGAACAGCAGCTCACCATCACCACACTATCTTTCAACAGAAAGACAGGCTGAAGACAACCTGGATGCATCCTCGATCCAAGCACTGGCACCTCATTGACTATATCTTAGTGCAATAGAGAAATGTTGGTGATGTCCGTCATACCCAAGTGGTGCCGAGTGCAGAATGTCAAACAGACCACCACCTTGTGCGTTGCAAACTCAACCTCATTTTCAAGCCCAAACCTAAGAGAGGTGGCATTCCAAGGAGGAGGCTCCAAGTTAACAATCTTCAAACAGCCACAGTGAGAGACAGCTTCCAGGTAAACCTTCAAACTGGACTTGAAGATAATCCCATAGATCCCTCTCCTGAAGTGCTTTGGCAACATATTAAAAATAGCATCCTGCAGTCCTCTGAAGAGTCCTGAGTGTTCTCCTCCAAGAAAAACAGAGACTGGTTTGATGAAAACATTTAGAGATCCAGGAATTATTGAAGAAGAAGAGAACTGCTCACCAAGCACACCTTGCTCAGCCATCTTGTCATATAAGAAAAGCCGCCTTTCATCTTGCATGCAGTAAGCTCCAACAGAAACTTTGAGACATCCTGAACAAATGGTGGTTCAACCAAGCAGAAAAGACCCAACTATGTGCAGTTTTGGGTGACCAAAGAGGATTCCATGAGGCCCTGAAAGCAGTGGACAGACCCACACATCATGTTCAAAGCCCCCTGCTCAGTGCAGATGGTCAAATGCTTCTCACAGATAAAACCTCCATCCTGAACCAATGGTCTGACCATTTTCAGACACTCTTCAGTGCCAGCCATGTAGTCCAAGGCTCAGCAATTCAGCACATTACACAACAACTGGTGAAAAATGAATTGGATGCAGCCCCTACTATGGGAGAGACACTGAAGGCCATCCAGCAGGTGAAAACTGGCAAGGCAGCTGGGGTTGATAGAATTCCACCTGAAATCTGGAAGCATGAAGGTCAAGCTCTCCATGCCAAATTTCACAAGCTTGTTGTGCATTGCTGGGAACAAGGGGAACTACCATCAGATCTCTGTGACACAATCATCATCATCCTGTACAAGAAGAAAGGAGAAAAATCAGACTGCTCAAATTACCGAGGTATTACTTTGCTCTCCATTGCTGGTAAAATCCTTGCAAGAATACTTCTGAACAGATTAGTACCCACTATTGCAGAAGAACTTCTACCTAAAAGCACGTGTGATTTCAGAGCCAATAGGAGCACGACAGACATGGTATTTTTTCTCAGACAACTGCATAGAAGTGTAGGGAACAGAACACAGAACACTATGTAACCTTCATTGACCTCACCAAAGCTTTCGACATTGTGAGCAGAAAAGGCCTGTGGCAGATCTTGGAACATTTAGGATGTCTCCCCAAGTTCCTCAAAATGATCATCCTGCTACATGAGGATCAGCGTGGACAAGTCAGATATGGCGACGCACTCTCTGAGGCCTTTCCAATAACCAATAGTGTGAAACAAGGTTGCGTTCTTGCACCAACTCTATTCACAATCTTCTTCAGCATGATGCTCCAAAGAGCCACAGCAGACCTCGATGAAGAAAACGACATCTACATCTGATATCGTACCGAGGGAAGCCTATTCAACCTAAGGCGACTGAAGGCCCACACCAAGACCCTGAATCACCTTGTCTGTGAGCTGCTTTTTGCTGATGATGCTGCTCTCATTGCCCACAGAGAAGCAGCTCTGCAGCACTTAACATCCTGCTTTGCAGAGGCTGCTGAGCTTCTTGGGCTGGAAGTCAGCTTGAAGAAGACAGAAATTCTCTACCAACCTGCACCTTGAGAAGTCTTCAATCATTCCCACACCACCATAGGTGAATCAGAGCTTAAGTCAGTCCAGTAGTTCGCCTGTCTGGGAAGTATCATTTCCTCAGAGGGTAAGACTCACAAAGACATAGATAAGAGGCTAGCAAAGGCATACAGAGCCTTTGGAAAACTCCATAAAAGAGTCTGGTTCAATAAACACCTGAAGAAAAGTACAAGATCAGTGTCTACAGAACCATTGTACTGTCTACTCTTTTATATGGGTCTGAATCATGGGTCATCTACCGCCACCACCTGCGACTTCTTGAACGCTTCCATCAGCTCTGCCTCCGTTCAATCCTAAACATCCACTGGTCTGATTGCATGACCAATGTGTCTGTTCTTGAACAGGCAGGGGTCACCAGTATTGAGGCCATGCTGATGAGAACACAGCTGCGCTGGGCAGGGCACGTCTCCAGGATGGAGGATCACTGCCTTTCGAAGATTGTGCTCTATGGTGAACTCGCCACCGGCTGCCGCAAGAGAGGAGCCCCAAAGAAGAGATACAAGGACTCTCTGAAACAACACCTCAGCCTTGGCCATATTGACTGCCATGAATGGTACACTCTGGCCTCCAAACAGGATTCATGGAGACACACCATTCACGATGCTGCTGCTTCCTTTGAGAAGGCACACAGAATCAGCCTCAAGGAGAAAAGACAATGCAGAAAGAACCATTCCTTGCCAATATCACCAAAGGAGACTTTCCACTGTGCCTTTTGTGACCGTATCGGGCTTTTTAGCCACCAGCACATTTGTAGCAAGCGTTGGTAGTGCCCTTCCCAAAACTTTGTTCGCGAAGCCTAGCCATGAATGAATGATGAATTCCAAATGTCCCTCTGTCAGCCTTTAATCAGACAGTCAAGTGTTAATGAACTCTGGGAATTCCAAGTGAAATCCTGTCTTGTTTTAGTATTTCCTTTATTTTATTCCTTTTACTTTTCTCAGGGTGCACCTGGAAGCTTCCAGTAAAGGTTAGTTTATCCCTTTCTCTCTCTCTCTCTCTCTCTCTCTCTCTCTCTCTCTCTCTCTCTCTCCCTCTCCCTCTCTCTCTCTCTCTCTCTCTCTCTCTCTCTCTTTTTCTCTCCAATTACGTTGTTTTGAGAGTGGTTTTTTTCAGGAATTTAGGCATCACTTGTCTTTCTTTTCCCGTGCTTAGAAATGTTATGTACAAATTAGGCATGAGATACTGATTTATTGATAATAAAAGCAAAGGTATTATCATGAAACAACAGTCAAGAGCTACCTCCTTTGATAATGGAACTGGTTTTTCCATTGAATTTAATACATTGCTCGAAATTCTTGTGATCTAGAAACTTTCAGGAACTCAGAGAACAACTCCAGTTGAAAGCACCTAATTTTCCCTGAATTGAAAACACTAACTTGGACTCAAAAATCCTTGGAGATATAATTCTGGATAACAGACACAGTCTGACAACTGTGCAGTACTTGTCCTTTTTCATTCTTTGTGTTTCATTGCCCAAGGTCATACTAATACTCAGAATAGTCTGTAATGACAGCATACTAAATATTGTGAAGAAATAGTATTAAACAGCCACGGAAGACAGATGTAAGATCAAAGTCTTTGCTGTATATATACAGTTTTGAACTGGATATCTCAGACATTGTTTTACACTTAAACACACGCAATTGCTTTCTACAGGATGTAAAACTCCAGCATTTCCTTGTTGCAAATATATAAGGAAAATTCTTTGGAATTTAGATAAAAATAATTAGGGCTGATACAGCAATATTTTAGGATAGCTGATAGACAGCAGAATGAAGAATTAAAAGAAAAAACAAGTCAGAAATTGATAAACAATTTCAACTTCTTAGAGAGTCTTCCATCTTCAGCCTCTGATAGTGGAAATATCTTGTCTTTTTTCCCCCCATGTGCACCTGAGGCATATACTCACTGCTTGAGCCATGGAAATTATGGATTTAGACATAAGGCATGTTCATTAGCAAAGGAATGCTTTCCTGAGCATGTCTATGGTTTCTGACCTGCAAGAGTAGGAGATATATGGATAAAGACTATTTTGATTCTACTATTCTTTAGTTGCAGACATTTGAAAGTTCATCTTGAACATATATGTAGGTTTCTGATGTATAACCTCACCTATCAATTTTACTATGTGATATTCTAGGGAATGTGGCTTTTCTCATCTGTTTCTGATTTTATTGCAGTCTCTGGGATGAAAGCTGAACAACTAATTGCCTGACTTCCTTTGAATGTTGGCTTGAAAGTTTTTGTCACTCTATTTTATCATTTACCCATATAATTCAACTTTAAAAAATAAAACCAGCATGTGCTGTACTACTAGTTATTGTTTTTCTTATTCTTTAAAGCCCTCATGCTTGCAAAAGGTGCTGTAAATCAATAACAATATTACTTGGCTCTTAAATAGTAGTTGTTATTTTAAATGCATTCCACAAACATCCATACCAATTAATTAATTATAATTACTGGGCCAATAGGAGAATATCAATATTTTGTATTCAAGTCAGAAGGAAATTTTTCTGGCACTAGCTGAAACCACATTCCCAGTAGTAATACCACCTTTGCAAAGCTTTTCCACTGAGAAACCTATGGTCTTTTTGTGCTGTCTCTGTACATTGCACAATGAAAACCTTAAGGTATAACTTGAGTACTATTGTGTTCATGACCTTATGAATGGATCCCTGTGTTTTGCAACCTGCAGTTTGACTGCTAAAGACATCTGAGAACAATCAAGGACCACTCTACTAATACGTGCTTCAAACTATAAGAACTATTGCCTGATAATCGTAGTTCATTATTTGCTGTATCACATTACCAGAATTTGTCTTTTGTTTTCCTGTATTCCAGATGGTTTTATTTGTATTCTCCATTTATAGTTTTTCTTCTAACCCCTAGGAAATCTTTCCATTACCAGCAGGAATGAAAGACTGTAAATACTTGAGGGATAGAAGCATAATACTTTGGTTAATGCACAGGAGTAGGAGGTAAAATATTTCAGTTCTATTCCCAGCACTAGTACAAACCTTATGCAATTTTAACACTTCTTCAACTCTTTCTACCTTAATTTCCTTACCAGCAAAAGAGGACAATAATCTTTTAATCCTAAACCTCACCATGTTTCAAGGATAAATTTACCAATGCTTTTAGGGCTGATTCTAGTTTAAGAATTTCTAGCATAAATGGCAGCAGAAATTAGCCATTTATATTTGTGAAACAAAATAGTCCATTTTGGTATGGTAGCAAAACAGCAGATTTCTCTGAGTAAAATGCAACACATTACTGAAAAAATTGTAAGGAGAAATTGTTCCTATTCAGAAGACTTGTGACCACAGAAAACGTTACAAAATTGTTAGTGTCTAATCAACAGTATAAAAAGGCAAAAGTTTTGAGTGCTCTGAGTTCCTCAGAAAAGGAGCTATTCTTTGATGTATTGTTTCATTATAGTCACCAGTGAATTGTGGCATCCCTCAAATTTCTAAACTGATATTTCAAAATTTCTAAATTTCTAATCCTCACATGGATAATGAGAACACCCTGCAGAAAAGAAAGGAGTAAAGCATCTGAGGCAACCATCCTATGTTCACTATTCTTGTCAGCTTAAGAAGCCCTTTTTATATACTTAAGATGTTTTGTGGTAGTTTTTTTGGTTCAGTTTGGGCTTTTTATTGCTGTTGCCTTTTTTTTTTTTTTAAGGAAAAAGTGTTGCATTTATTTACAGATCTTTCCACACTCCTCTCTTCACCATCTAAAAAGTACATGCCTTAAATAGCTATTCAGTGAGGTGCTATTCAGTGAGGTTCTATTCAGAAAATTCCTGCATGAGCCTTCTGTGACTGCCTTCATTTCCAGAAAACAAAACAAGAACCAGGCACTCTGGGCACTGATTAACCAGCTCTATTGCAGATGATGTTTTAAGTTACTTTCCAATGCCTGAGGGATGGGTCATGTTGAGAACAAATCTTCAGAAAACAGCTGGCTCCAGGTTTAATATTGTAATACCTCAAAGCAGTTCATGTCTGTTTTGAATGCACACTTACAGCACATTTCAGGCTAGGTTCATTTCAGTGCTGCACTACATGACCATTTTAAGTATGTCCAGCATGTCAATTCTCTAGCTCCCAGGCTTGCTGTGAGTAGTGATAGCGATTAATGCTGTCAAAAGAGCCCTGATCCCATCAAGTCTAGCCAAACAGATGACAGATCTGTAACCAGCCCTGGAGGAAGGAAACTGAAAGCATCACATTTTGTGCATGTGCGTGCATGTTTTCATCATGTCCCACCCACCGAGACAGACAGAATGTATTGAACAATTTGTACAGCTTGATCCCGGCTTGAGGAAACCTTTCCTACTCCAAAGGAGGCAATGAACACAACAGAAAACAAATCCTGAATATAAAATATTATCACTATATATTCCAAAGAGACATGGTTAAAATTTTCAGCTGTAGAAATGTCGCTATTAAGCCAGCTAAATTATTATATGGCCCTCTGTAAATTAAATAGTTATTAGTTCCCCACTCTTGTTATGTATGTATGGCCAAACTTCGTGAACAAAGATTTGGGAAGGGCTGTCCCGATGTGGGTGTGCCCTTCCAGCCTGCACAGTAGATTTTTTAGGTGAGGCTCAGCGTGCACAGAACTGGCCCCACTCTTGATATAGACGTTGGCGGGGGGGAGGGGGGAGGAGGGGCAGGGGGTGGGGGGTAAGGAAAAACCACTGATTTAAATTTACAAAGGAGTTTGGGGGGCAAAAAAAATAATTCTTTTACTTCATTCCAAAAGAAAAGCCACTTTGCAGTGTAGCTTCACAGTAATTGTAGCCATTTATCATAACATATCACAAGTCTGGGACAAAGCTAAGCTGCCTTTCATCTGCAAACAGCTAAGAATGCAGACAGAGCAAGTTAAGTGGTGAGGTCATGGAATCTTTTCCTATATTCCACTAGAGAGCAGTATTCTTTTGTACAAAACAGGTAGGTTATCCTATGCAAGGCAAGCTCTGGGGAATTTCTCTTGCTGAAAAAAAATAACTCCTGTGGTCATTTATAAGAGAGTTTGTGATCATTCTGTAGCATCAGATGTTCTAAACTAACAGCGATGGTTTCTTTTTCATATTGCTTGATGTGGGTAGTTTTCTTGTAAGGTTTTTTGTTGTGTGCTATATTTTTTCCTGGAATAATAAAAAAAGAAGTAAATTATGCAAATAGGTATGTAATGGACTCAATTTTCAAGAATAATGAACTCATATATCTATAATCAACTAACGCCCTAACCATATGCATAATAATAAAGTTGAAAAATGTAAAAATGAAGATGAATAACAGAAAAATTTGAACATCTTTGGCTGTACTAGACTTAATAGCAAGTAAATCTGATGGTAAACAATTTGGGGGGAATAGGTGGGAATGAAAATTCTTACAGCTGCAAAAACCTGAAGAGACCTTTTAATTGTGCATTAAAGATATAGTGCTAAAAATATAGTCCTACAGGCAATTTACTAATACCTGTTTTACAGATGATTTGGCAATAGAAGACACAGAAAAAAGCCTCTGATTTGAAAATACAGAATTTACAAATGCTTTTGTTATATAAATGCCTTTCTAGCCTTATGTCCTGATCAGAGGTAAATAGAAATCAGAATATGCATACTTTTACTGCCTTAGTTACTTGATAAGCATAAAACTCCTGAGTATTCCATCTGAGTTCCCCTTGAGAAGGACATGAATATGTCTGTCAGGCAGCTGGGTTCAATTCTGTTTTCAGGGAAAGGTTTGTTTCTGGTGTCAATCAGCAAGTGAAGTGTTTCTCCTCATTTAGAGATCACAGAACAATTTTATCCAATTATATTTGGGCTTCTCCCTAACTCTTGCATGCCCTTATTGGTTTTATTTTCACATGATTTTTAACTCTAGTTTCAGCCAACAAACCTCACGAGCTGCAGTCAGGGAGGGAGGGAAAAAGCTTACATAATATGACATGACAGCAAAAGAAAATCTGCTTTGGAGCCAAGGTAATACTAAAAGGTGCATTTGTGCATTTTAATGCAAGCAGATGTATTTTTTTCACTCAGGCTTGATACATTCACTGATGTGCTCTGTGATTTGGCAGTGGTTGTAAAGGGTAGTAAACTAGATTTCTTTCCACAAACATCCCAGTCTCCCACAGAGAAAATAAATGAACACACAACTGAAAGATTAAGTAAAAGAAGAATCCTAAATATATGATAACAGAAAAATTAAGTATTTGAGCAAAATCAAGTGTGTTGGGGAAGCAAAGACAGCACCTCCTTTAGCACCTACCATTCTGACAGATGATTAAGTCAGGACTCTTCAGTCCCATTGTCACTTAACAGCATTTACCAAAAAACACTTCTCTGATTCATTTGGTCCCTCTATCCCTGCAGTCCACCCATGTATGAAAATTTCCCATCACCAGATGTGGAGAGCTCTTAGCAAACCCCTGAGCTTCCTATGAATTCCCTCTTTGTAAGATGGACTCTGATACTCTCCTGGACCATGCAAAGAAGTCTGGATTAAAAATAAATATGGCATCCACAAATCAGAGGGCTAAGACTTGTGTGAGCATTCAGAGTAATAAGTAACAGTTAAAAATGTACATTTATGGGACACAGGTCCCTGTGAAAATGTTAGTTAGATGAGAACACTGAAAAAGTAACCATTAGGAAAACAAAAAACCAACACATACAAAAAAACTATTTTAATGATGATTAAAATTTTGTCCAGTATCGAGACACTATGATTCTAGCATGGTCTTATGAGTGTTGCATATAAATGCACCAACATGGAGCCACTTATATTGCAGCTTTATGGTGGAATATTCCCAAAGAAAAGTTGGTAATCTGTTATTTCTTATTGCACGTTGTTGAAGTTCTACTCTGACTCTTATACAAGGGATGAATTAAGATTGTGTTCCTTTTTCTATTTCTGCTACTAAACTACTTTCGTAACCCTTGCAATCCAAGGGTTTGGATCAAAAGAGATGGGATGGAGAGCGTCCATCCAAACATGAACAATATATTTCCAATTCCTTAAGGGCAAGTGAAAACTTTTCTTTTTCCATTAGGGCTCCCAGAGTCCACTCCCACCACAGAATTTTCTGGCTTGTGCTATCTCTAAGGCAATGAAGGACTCTAGACAACGTATTAAAGTTGAGGGTTGTTTATTTTTTTCTTGAAAAATACACCAGTCTTATTTATCCCACTAATGGTGATAAATCACTGGAAACTTGATGAAACTAATGGTAATTTTATAAAAATGTTGCACTGCTTTAGCCAAGAGTCTGATATGTGGGCCTGTGTATTCATATGCAAGCCTGAAAACTCACTGGTCTGCTCCGATCAAGACCAGCTGTTTGTTTCTCAGTTTTGTAGATGAGCTTTTAACCAAAGAAAGACAGACAATTTTCATTAGTAATGGCACCCAATCTCAAGAGGCAGGAAAGAAATAAGACTGCAATGGAAACCGAGACTGTTCTATGAAGTTTAGGAAGATCTCTTGCTTAACAAACTAATTTGACTGTACTGTCACCTGAATTTTCAGTACTACTCGATATAATATTGCTCAGGTTAGGGAAAGAATGTCTAGTGCACAGTATGAGCACGAATCTTTGAGTAATGGCATTTTCTACAAGGTTCTGTCTCTTGTTTTGTTTGGCTGGATTATTTGTTTGCTTAAGAAAATATGTTGTTCTCTATGAATTGTGATTCCTTAAAACTAGGACTGAAAATAGCAGTATATATTCCTTAAAAAAAATGTGGTGTGAAGATATCTGGAAAATATTTGAAGATGTATAAAAATATAATAATACTTCATGTCATATCTAATGCTCATATGTAATATGAAAGTTTATACATTCTAATTCAGTGTTAAACTAAGCATATAATAAGTTCCAGAGTCTCATTTAAAATTACTTGTATATTTTAAAACAGACATACATTTAAGTATTCTTTTTTTTTTCACTCCTGCAATGTGGTTTTTCTCAGTAAGTTTAGCAACTGTACAAAGAAATGAAAAAATGCTGATGTCCAACAGGAAAATATAACACCACCAGAATGAGATACACAGATGCTATGCAAGGTACCAAATATTCCAGACACTTCTATTGTGAGGTTTTGTATTTAATATTATTCAAATCAAGGAGTGTTAGCACTACTAGGCATAAGAAACAGCTTTAGAGGAAGATCATTAGGATATAATAAAAACATCACAAACATTTCTTGCCAATAAATTACTAGTTGACATCCAATAGGATGTAAGTGAATGCATCACATTTTGGTAGGCAATGATGTCCTGCTGGAACAACCATGGCCTGAATAAGATTGAGTTGAATTGAACCTCTTGATCACTGTCCTAGTTTTGGTCAAGGACAGGGTTAATTTTCACAGTAACTGTTACAGGGTGGAGCCTAGAGCTGCCTGGCTATGGCCAAGACATTATGCCATTCAGTATCATCTTATATCAAGGCTGGGAGGTGAGGGAAAGGGACCTTCTCTCACTTCCAAAAAGAAAGGACATTCTTTTTTCCAGGAACAGCATCCCTCGTGCTCCTTTCCCCTCCTGGCTGTCCACCCGTGGTTCCTCTTGATCCCTAAGCCGCTATTGGTCAGTTATAGGTGTTTCTCTATTGCCTATTCGGGTTGCCCATCATTCGGTTTGCTCCACCACTCAAGCCTATCATGACTGAGTTCTTCAACCCTGCCTCAGATCCTTTCCCATTGGATGTTAATGGTTACTTAGTGATGTGTTGTCCAATACTTCCTGTTTCCACCCCTTCCAAGCCCCTCCCTGAACCAAGCCCTTAAAAGTTATGTTCACATGGAAATAAGGGCTTTTTGGGTTACCCTCCACCTTGTGTGTGGTGTGTTTATCTGAGGAGCCATTCCCTTCGGTTGGTTTCCACTACCTCCCTCCTTGTCTGTGGAAAAACTGTCCAGGACTGTGGACAGATCCAAGAGACTCAGGCAAACTAAAGAGGATATGTCCCATGTCCTGCCACTATAGACAAGAGTCTCTGCTATTGGGAGTAATTGCACCCCTGCTTGAGAGAGAGGGTCCACTCCACAAGGTAACCTCTGATTTTGCCTGCATGACTACAGAGAGCAGATGAGAAAGGGGGATGGAAAACTCACCTCTGCCCTAAAAGCAGTTAAGTAAGTTGAAAGGAAGAACAATCCCCACAGAGTATTCTTCAAGAATACATGCAGCTCCAGTTTCCAGAGGGCAAGTCTTCAGACAGAATAGGAGGGCTGATGTCACTTCCAATCCTCTTGAAGGGAACTCCAGTTCATATTTACAAGAAGTGAACAAGTAGTACCATGACCAAAACTACATGGGTCCTGCCTCAAGCCAGGTGGAGGAAAAGCACAATCAGATATATTGGATTGTGTGGAACCGTGGCCTGGCACATCAGACACACAAGAGTGTAAGGCTTTAGGTGACACCAGTGCACATTGTACCCTGATGCCATCATGATATGTAGGGGCAGAATCCATCTCTGTTTCTGGGGTAACAGCAGGATCCCAACAGCTGACTGTACCGAAAGCTGAAGTGAGCCTGACTGAGAACACATGGCAAAAGCATCCCCTTGTGACTGGCCCAGAGGCCCCATGCATCCTTGGCATAGATTATCTCAGGAGAGGGTATTTCAAGGACTCAACAGGGCATTATTGGGCTTTAGGGATAGCTGCGGTAGAGATAGAAGACATTAGACCGCTGAGTACCTTGCCTGGTATCTCAGAGAACCCTTCCGCTGTGTGACTGGTGAGCAGCAAAGAACAACAAGAAGCGATCACTACCACAACAAGAGTCAGGCTACTAAAGAACATCAGAACAGTTGACATGTGGATCAGGCTGCCAAGATTAAGGTGTCTCAGGTGGATCTGGACTGGCAAGCCCATGACACTTCAGGTCATCAAGGAGGAGGTATAGCATTCAGATGGGCTCCTGATCCAAGCATGGACTTAACTACAGACACTATTTCCCAGGTTATCCATATGAATCCACATCCACGTGAAACATGTGGTGCCGTGGCAGGCCAAATGGGTAAAACCTCTGTTGTATGGTCGTCAATGGTCAAAATACAAGCATAGGGAGACCTGGCAGATGGATTGCATTACACTCCTGCAAATCCACCTAGGCCAGCACTACATGTTTACAACAGTGGAAAAAAGTCCTGAATGGCTGGAGACATACCTTATACCTAACACCACCACCTGGAATTTCATCTTGGGCATTTGAAAAGCAAGTCCTGTGGTGACACAGCACCCCATAAAGAACTGAGTCCGTCAATGGGATTCATTTCAAAAATAGCCTCATAGACACATGGACAAGAGAGCACACTATTGACTGGGTATATTATATTGTCTTTCAAGCACCAGCTGCTGGGAAAATTGAACAGTACAATGGACTGTTAAAAACCACATTGAAAGCAATGGGTAGTGGGACATCAGGATCTACATTTAGCAAAGGCCACCTGGTTAGGTAATACTAGAGGATCTACTAGTAGACCTGTCCCTGCTCAATCAGAATTTTCACATATTCTAGAGGGGATAAAGTCCCCACGGTGCAGATGACAAATGTATTAAGGAGGACAGTTTGTATTAGTCCTGTCTTGAGTAAAGACAAACCCATCCATGGGATTGTTTTCGCTCAAGGACCTGGATGCACTTGGTGAATAATGTAGAGGGACAGGGAAACACAATGTGTACTTCAAGAGGATTTGATTTTTGTGTGAGAACAGCCTATGATTTTCAATTGTCTATTATTGTTTGCTGAAACACACTGCCATTGCATGCTGTAACTATCATGGACAATGAGGATAAAGTGTTCCAGATACACCAGCTGTGATCTCCTGATGTAGCTTGCAACCAACCAACATCATATCACTTCTCCTACCCTGGAAGATTTCTAGGACAGATAGAACTCACAGTGATGGACTAAATGAACTCAACAGACATCTTGGAAAGACAGCCATTGACCATGGAAATGATACCATGAGCTTGTTTATATTTTATATAGTGGGAAAGTATATGATCTGGGCATGATGTAAAGTATAGAAATAGGGGTGGATGATGTCCTAGTTTGGGCTAAGGATAGGGTTAATTTTTGCAGTAGCTGTGAGGAGGGTAGGGCCTAGGGTGATGTGGCCAAGACATTGTCCTATTCAATACCATCATGGCTGGGGGGCAAGGGAGAGGGACTCTCACTTCCTGAAAGGGGGGCATTCCTTTTTCAGGGTCAGCAGAGTGGTGAGGTAACGGTGGTTTTGCTTATAGGATTTATCCACCATAGCTTTCATTGTCTTGGGATTGGAAAAAGAAATCCAATACACACAGAGAGCATCCAGACACCAGATCAGCTCAGTCAGTTGGTGAGCATTTTTTTAGTGTAAACAAACCTCTTTTTGCATACTTTTGTTAATATTGCTGCTCTTACTATTAGTTTTCTTATCTCATTGCTGATCCCAGTGAATTGTTCTTACCTCAGCTCAGGATCTCTGCCTTTCTTCTCTCTCTCACTAGAGGGGGTGAAGGGAGGGTCTGCTTGTGGCTTTTCATTTTAGTGGAAGCACTAATACCATTTCTGAACAACAACAGGCACAAACTCAGTCAGCTGAGAGGGGAAGCTGTAAATGGAGGCCCTGATGAGCAGTCAGCAGAGCACAACAAAGAGGTAGAACAGTAAGAGAAGAGAGGGTTTGATGGTGAGAGCCTGTATCAGTGTGTGTGGATGGTACCAGATGAACTGCTGCAATCATTGTCTACAGAGGATTTTTAATTCCCTGTTTGTAGCTTATCATTATTGAATGAGAAATTCAGGTGTCAGACTATGTAGTGTTATTATCTCTTGTTTATATACTGGAAGAGATACCAAGCAAGTTTGCAGACAGCATAGAACTTGGAGGAGCTGTTGACTCTCTTGAAGACCCCGAGGTCCTGCAGAGAGACCTTTATGAATTAGAGGACTAGGCAATCACCAATCATATGAAGTTCAACAAGGAAAAATGCCAGATTCTGCCCCTGGGATGGGACACCAGGATGTACATACAGACTGGGGAATGAAATGCTTGAGAGCAGTGCTACAGAAAGGGACCTGGGGGTCCTAATTGATGGCAAGATGAATATGAGTCAGCAACGCTCTGACAGCCAGGAGAGCCAACCGTGTCCTCGGTGGCATCAGGCAAACCATCATCAGCTGGTTGAGGGAGAGGATTGTCCCACTCCGCTCTGCACTGGGGTGGCCTCACCTTGAATACTACATGCAGTTTTGGGCACCACAATCTAAGAAAGATATTAAGTTCTTAGAGAGCATCCAAAGGAGGGCAATAAGATGGTGAAGGGCTTTGAGGGGAAACTGTATGAGGAGCAGCTGAGGGCATTTGGTTTGTTCGGCCTGGAGAAAAGGAGACTGAGGGGAGATCTCATTGCAGTCTATGGCTTCCTTGTGAGGGGCAGACACTGATCTCTGTGGTGACCAGTGACAGAAGGAGGTTTAGGCTGGGTGTTAGGAGATTCTTCACCCAGAGGGTGGTTGGGCACTGGAACAGGCTCCCTAAGGAAGTGGTCACAGCATCAGCCTAACAGAGTTGAAGAAGGATTTGGATGGTATTCATGGTGTGACCCGTGGGGATAGTCCTCAGCAGAGCTAAAATTTGTATTTGGTGATCTTTGTGGGTGCCTTCAAGCTCAGCGTATTCTGTGATCCTGCTCTGGTAAAAAGTTTATTCAACCCCAAAGTTCTAGGACACATAACAAAATCAGTAATAAAGCAACAGAATAAATTTCTCCATTGCACTTGTCAACAAATGGTGATTCAGTCAATATCATATAACTTTTTTTTTAACTGACAGATTTTATTATGTGCAGGTGCGTCTCTTATTCTCATTTGCTTTTTTAAACAAAAAATCAACTTCTTTTTTATTCTTTGGTTATGTGTGTTTGTAGCTGACAGGTGGACACAGAAAGAAAAAATATCAGCAAGTAGTGTGACAGGGAATAGAAACTCACTGAACAGAAATATCAAGATCTTGTTGGAACAGCCTCTTATCTTGTTTGGTAAGTAAGAAGTCTTAAATATTTCAAGCTAAGGAAGGCAAAAAAAGTGCCAATCTTTTTGCCTCTATAGAATTAAATATAAATTTAAAATAACATGAAGTATGACTTAGCAGTGAACTGGTCCTTTTTCTGCTGATGGTGGGAGGACCACAATTACAAAGAAGTCATAAAAAAGACATGAGAAAGGGAGGGCAATTGTCACTCTGAAGTCAAATAGTTAACAACTTATCAGTCTAATTATTTTTATATTTTTTCAGAATTTATATTAAAATTTGTCATTCCAGGATGAGAAATTTTATGTATATTACTGTTGTATGTATATTACTGTTGTATGATACTGTATATTACTGTTGTATGATAACCTGTTCAGCTGTAAGAGCTAAAGGGAAGCATGCAGACTACAACTCACTCAAGGGCGGCTAATTTCACAATTCAGGCCCATGAACTTGATTTAAATTTTATAGAATCATCATTTTTTTTTACCCTTTTAAATACAATTACACAAATGAAGTGACCATGTCTCCTTTCCTGATTAAATGATTTCTTAGTGTTTATTTGAGCAAGTGAGGTAAGGCAGTTAAATGCTGCCCTGATGCCGGATCCCGTCAGATCTTGGAAGCCAAGCAGAGTCAGCCCCCATTAGTACTTGGATGGGAGACCTCCTGGGAGTACTGGGGGCTGTAGGTTCTAGTCCTGAGAACTTTGCTGTCACCATCCAAGCTCACTCGGCCATGGCAGATGAACCTGATGAGTTAATGGGTGGGGCCAGTTCTGCGCATGCTGTGCCTCACCTAAAAAATCCACTGCACAGGCTCAAAGGATATGCCATCTGGGTAGAGCCCTTCCCAAATCTTTGTTCGCAAAGCCTAGCCATGATGATGATTTGAACAAGCCAGCAAAATTAATTTGGAACATGCAAAAATCTTGTACAAGGGAGGAATTTATATTGGACAGATAAAAGGAAGGAAGTGGCAACAGATAAAGCAAATTTATCAATAAAATGCTTTTAGGAAAAACGTAATCAAATGTAAGCTTTCATATCTGAATAAAACATTGTTTTAAACTGCATGTTTAAAATTGGAAGACTTACCAGAGCTTATGAATTTCTGAGAAAATTGTATGGAGCATGCAGCACTGCTATTCTGTTATGTTGTAGTTTGCTAATTTACTATTGAAACATTTGTGAAAAGATGGAATTAATACATCCTGTTCACTCTTCAATGTGGGAAAAGTCTGACTGTTTTTTATAGCTCTGTGTTTAGTGTGCATGATATAATACTAAACTTACAGTAAACTACCTGTAAGGAAAGCAAATTACTAAAAACCTTGGCTTAGGTCAAGAAGCAAATCTCAGGAACATTTACACAGCTGATACTCTCAGTATGTTACTCTGTGATAAATACTCCAAGAAAATCTCTTTAACAATCACCTGTTCATTGTCCCTCTTCCTCATTCCTACACTACTGTTCACCCTATCCTCTGTTCAGTAAGCATGTGGCCTCAGATGTAATACAGAAAAATAAAACTATTTTTTCTGATCTCCAACTTAAATTTCCCCTGGCAGAGCTTGAGCCTGTGCCCCCTTGTCCTATTGCTGAGCGCCTGGGAGAAGAGACCAACCCCCACCTGGCTAGAACTTCCTTCAGGTAGTTCTAGACAGTGATGAGATGACCTCTGAGCCTCCTCTTCTCCAGGCTAAACAACCCCAGCTCCCTCAGCCTCTCCCCATAGGGCTTATGCTCCAGTCCCTTCACCAGCCATGTTGCTCTTCTCTGGAACCACTCCAGCACCTCAATATCTTTCCTGATCTGAGGGGCCCAGAACTGAACACTCAAGGTGTGGCCTTACCAATGCAGAGTACAGGGGAAGGATCACTGCCCTGGTCCTGCTGGCCATGCTATTTTTGATACAGGCCAGGATCCCATTGGCCTTCTTGGCCACCTGGGCACACTGCTGGCTCATGTTGAGCTTCCTGTCAATTAGTACTCCAAGGTCCCTTTCTGCCTGGCTGCTCTCCAGCCACTCTGTGCCCAGCCTGTAGCGCTGCAGGGGGTTGTTGTGGCCAAAGTGCAGGACCCGGCACTTGGCCTTATTGAACTTCATCCCATTGGAATCAGCCCATCTCTCAAGTCTATCCAGATCCCTCTGCAGAGCCCTCCTGCCTTTCAGCTGGTTGATACTCCCTCCCAACTTGGTGCCATCAGCAAATTTGCTGATGATAGACTCAATCCCCTCATCTAAATCATCAATAAAGATGTTAAACAGGACTGGACCCAACACTGACCCCTGGGGAACACCACTGGTGACCGGCCACCAGCTGGATGCAGCTCCATTCACCAACACTCTCTGGACCCGACCCTCCAGCCAGCTTCTAATCCAGGAGAGGGTACACTTGTCCAAGCCATGGGCTACCAGCTTTTCCAGGAGTATATTATGGGAGACAGTGTCAAAGACCTTGCTGAAGTCCAGATAGACCACATCCACAGCCTTCCCCTCATCCACCAGGTGGGTCACCTGATAGTAAAAGAACATCAGGTTGGTCAGACAGGACCTGCCCCTCCTAAACCCATGCTGGCTGGACCTAATCCCTTGTCCATCCTGAAGGTGCTGTGTGATTGCATTCAGGATAATCTGCTCCATAACCCTGCCAGGCACGGAGGTCAGGCTGACAGGCCTGTAGTTGCCAGGGTCCTGCTTGCAGCCCTTTTTGTGGATTGGGGTGACATTCGCCAACCTCCAATCATCTGGGACCTTCCCATAGAGCCAGAACTGTTGGAAGATGATGCAGAGCGGCTTGGCAAGCTTTGCTGCCAGCTCCCTCATCACCCTGGGATGGATCCCATCTGGTCCCATGACTTATGAGGATCCAGACGGCTCAGTAAGTCACTATTTCCTCCTGGAATACAGGGAGGCTATTCAGCTCCCTCTCTCTGTCTACCAGCTCCAGGGGCCAGTTGTCTTGAGGGCCACCTGTCTTACTGCTAAAAACTGAAGCAAAGTAGTGTTAAGTACCTCAGCCTTCTCCTCATCTTTGTTAACTATATTTCCCTCCAAGTCCAACAGAGAATGGAGGTTTTCCTTGCCCTTCCTTTTGTTATTAATTTATTTATAGAAGGACTTTTTGTTTTCCCTAACAGAATTTGCCAAATTAACTTCAAATTCCACTTTTCTTTCCCTGATTTTTTTTCTGCATAACCTAGCTATCTTCATAAATTCTTCATAAGTAGCCAGCCCTTTTTTCCATAGTCTGTAAACTTTCTTTTTATCCCTGATTTCTTTGAGAATCTCCCTATTTAACCACGCCGGGCGTCTTCCAAAGCTGGCCTCTAATCATATGTCCTAGTTCAGCAGGTGGGACCAGTTATCACTTTGTGGGGGTGATCAAAGCTGTGTATTCTGCCCCCTCTATTCATTTCCCAAGAACAATGGACCATTTGCAGCAGCTGCCCAGGGAGTCATTAGCACCTTCACATCCAGCCTGAGGGGGCGTGGCTGCTAATGGGCCATCAGTGGTTCAAAAATACCCCATGAATCACAGAGTTAATCACCCATTGTGTGAGTCCCCACCGTGGGGGAGGGACTGGGTGCTCCCTGAGGGTACATAAGTGGTGGGTAAGAAGACCTCCGGGACCTCTTTTCGGATCCAGAAGAGCAGCAGGACCTTGACAGGAGGAGATCACCACTCTCGACCAGACTACAGCCATCACCTGCACCAACAGATTTTTAACTTCTTTTTGCTTTGGACTTGGGGGAACCACGCGGGTCTCAGCACAAGGGCTAACAAACCCCTTTGGGTTTGTGCCCCAGGACACTGGGTTATGCTGCTGGGTTTTGTGAGTTGAAAGCAATTTCTCTTTGTGTCAGTGTATTTATTGTAATATCTTTCATTAAATTGTAACTCTGACTTATAATCTCTCTTGTGGTGGGTCCATTTCTCCTGCCAGTTTACCTTTAAACCAGCACATCACATTTTGTGAATAAGTAAACTTGCCATTGCTTCAGGTTTTTCAGACTGTTGAAATTCATTGTTGGGCAAATCTAGATGAAGATAAAAAACCCCACAAGAATTAAACCACAATCATCATGTGTCCTGTTGAATTATTATATCCAGCATGAGAGAGGGCATCAAAAGGAGAAAGTTGTGGGCCTGGATTATTCAGGGAGTAGCAAGATGGAGTGAAGATGGCTGTATTTACTGCAATCTGAAGATGACTGAACTGTAAGAAACTGTTTAATCTCCAGCCCTCCCAAAATGCAACAAACAAATAGTACATGGCAATGAGCTGTTATAATCAGATATTTCTGTGTTTAGCTATTTGATAGGTCATACTCTATGCATTATTACCAGGGTTTTGTGGTTCCCTTTATTTGTTCCCCCTTTTGTTCCCCATTTACTAAGTAGAAAAGTCAGTCCCACTATTTTAGTGCCAAATGTCTGGTTTGCTTTTCATTATAATGCTGCCTGCTTTTCTCTCCCAGCGTAGATGTCTAAACCAAGTAGTTTTGCCTAAAAATGAGACACTGACAACCCTCTTTATTTGATTTCTGTAGTCTGTAATAAGGTTGATGAAAGCTGGATGAAAATTATGAATCAAGGAGTGACATTCTGAAGTATTCTCCAGGAGTTCAAAACAAATTTAACAACTGAACATAACTTTTTTCTTTTTTTATGTTTTCTGGATTTCTGCCTCTAATTTTCCATCAGTCTTCAGAACAGCATTTTCAATCATTAGTAGCTTGTTTAGTTCATAAACTGTCTCCTGAACCTTTTTGTCTCTGTCATTTTTATACAGAGTAAATGAACAACCAAATTGATAAATTAACCAACAATCACATCTGAAAGTAGAACAAGAAAGATTAAATCAGATTTTTATGAAGATGTATAGAACTTAAAATACTTTCTGATTTTAATAATAACTTCTGTTACGTTGGGATGAAAAACGAAGATGTACTTGCTTAATGGTCCAATTTCACTAGTTCACAGAAAGAGAATGAGAGGCAGTCACAGTCCCAAATGACTGAAGTGGGACTTTGAAAGTGAAACGAAACAGTAGAAACTCTTTTCCAATTACATTTCAAAAAACAGAAACTCTTCTCTAATTCCATCAACTATGGTATTTAACAAAAATACTTGATAGCAATGAGCAACTGATGCATTTCATTTATTCAGAATAATAAGGGCTCTGAATGAATTTACACCGTAAAGAATTTACACTAGCAGATTTTAAGATATTATCCTAGAAATTCATTTATAACGTAGTAAAATCATGACAAAGAGAAGACACATCTAGAGTAATATTTGTGTGTTAAACAGCTTAGTAGGTAAAGAAAGCTGTGTGCACAAGCAAAGTAGAACAAGGAATTAATTCACCACTTTCAATAGGAAGACAGTTGTTCAGCCATCTCCAGGAAAGCAGGTCTCCATCATGCCTGGCAGTGTTTTGGGATGAGAAATGCTATCCCAAACATCCCCTCTTTCTTCCTTCTTTCCCTCAGTTTTTATTGCCAAGCACAAAGGCATAAGGGATGGCCTCAGTGAGCCCAAGCAACTAGCCATCTATCTCCGCTGTGTTCCCTCCCAGCTTCTTGTTCATCTCCAGCACATTTACTAGCAGTGCAGTGTAAGGAGTAGAAAAGGCCTTGATGCTGGGCAAGCACTGCTCTGCAATAAATAAAACACTCCACAGTTATCAACAAATACAAAACACAGCACCATGTGGGCTGCTCTGAGGAAAATCAACTAAATCCCAGTCAAAACAAGCACAGCTAAGTTCCTCAAAGCAGGTTTTGACAAATGTACTTCATATTTTACATACAACAGTTATATTGAGTAAAATTACATTTATTTTTGTGTTTTCATATATAATGTTAGATGTTTCTATTCTACACCTTTAGGTGCTAAATAATATAGAAAGTAACTGAATAAGAGGGAGAGAAACCCAAGAGATTGTTTTGATAAAAATCAGAACTTAATTATGCATTTATGACATTTTGTCATCTTTGATGCTATGGCTGGAAATGCTCTGGATTTATAGTGCATATAGACCACTGCTGAAATTCTACAAATAAGATGTTTGAGATTTAAGTTTTTCCTACTGAAAGCAGAGATGAAAGTGAAAATGTGCACGTGAACACACACACTCACTATTTGCTTTTATTCACTTTTAATGTTTATTATATCAATTATAATAGTAAATATTACAACTATTTTTGTTTCCAGTTGTGAAGGAAATTGAGATAAAGACTCTTGAGCCTACAAGACTCTTTTACGCATGTAGTCCTTCAACTGAATTATGTCAGGATTTAGACAAACTGAGTGCCAGAAAATTTATTCTTATCATAATATCGTACTATTTCCACTCATAAAATTTACACATTCACAGTAAAATTGATTCTTATATTGATCAGTTGTATGCAAAGTTATTAAAACCAACAGAACTACTTGTGCTCCCACAGGCAAGTCACTACAAAAACGTTCATAGTATCATAGTCTTAAGCACATTTGTAGATTATTCCTGGGAGCTATTTCACAAACCACTCAACAAAGGAAGTTTTATCACACATACATCTTTAGAGAACCAGAGGAGTTCACAACACTAAAGATCATGTTTCTTTATACATTATAGCATTTCTACTACTTGCATGTTCCTAGTCTCAGAAACACTTTTCATATGAGCATTGCTTCCCTAAAACCACAGCAAATAATACAAATAGTCTAATCAGAATAACACATTAATATATTTTTATATTGATTTTGTATAAATATGCACCCAAACACTCTAAAAGTGTATTTTATTTGAAAGCAGCCATCTCATTTTGACTGTGTAAGATTTAGTAAGTAATCATAACAGATACAGGTATATTAATAATTCTGTACTAGTTTATGTATTCATTCAACTTGACAAACTCACTTGCCACCCAGGATACATAAGAGTGATAAGACCTAAAAGTTCAATTAAATCCTATAGAGTGATTTGGGAGTTTTTTTGTTTTGTTTTGTGGTTTTGGGGGTTTTTTGTTTATTTTTTGATTGCTCTGATGCTATTTAAAAAACTATATATATATATATATATATGTATACACACACACATACACATATGTATATATACATATATATATATATGAAATATCAAACAATTTAAATAATACTCTGAGAACCTTTGTAATTTTCAATACCAACTTTACGTTGTAAATAATTACCATCTTTTTGTATGTTTCTCAATTCCAAGCACAATGGGAGATCTGTCTAAATCAGCTAACCTAGGATATATGCAATTAGCTAAGACACAGAGTGGTACTCGTGCTGAGTAGCCAATTTACTTCTCCTGTTGTGTTAATAATCCTCACATAATTATAAAGTAGTGAGTCATAGTAGTTCTACTTCAATGCATGGAAAATACCAGTTGCCTGCTTAATGTACTATTACCATGAAGCAAATTCCAGAGATTTATAACCTTGTTTACAACTTTCCCATCCCACACAATAATTGAAAAGGATTCAATTCTTCAATGAAAATAAAATGCACAATAGTAATACAGATTTTATTTGTTACCAAGGTAACAAATGTCCCCTTTACAATAATTTCAAATACTTTTTCTTGTATGGAATGTTTATTGCAGGTTTTAATAAGCATGGCTGTAAATCAGGTGCATTTGGCATGATGGCCTCAAGATGAACTTTTTAAAGCTGGGGTTCTGTAGTAAAGAGCTACACTACTTCTCCATAGTAATGGAATTTTGTCAGAGAACACAAACTGCAGAAACACTTTTGCTTTCTTCCATATCCTGTACCTAATCATTGCCAGTTGAAGTAAATAGTATTCTTTCTACAGAATGGTGTGCTTTTAGGTTCTCAGAATTTCTACATATGGAGTAAGGCAGACTAGGGGACCAAACAATGGATTTTGAAGACATTGGTATCCTAGGTCTAAAGGAAAAATCAGTAGAATTATTAGAATTTTCATCATTTTCAGAAATATTTTAGATTTAAGTGACTGGTACTTTCCAGAAGAACAGAGTGTTATAGTACAAACAGCTTAATGTAATATTAATCAGTGTTTTAATATCTTTAATTAATCTAGTAATTATCATAACAATTCTAAATCGTAGGGGGGAAAAAAAAGAAAAATTATAAAGAGGGAAAATAAAAGCACCATTCTAATATCTTTGCTGCAACAACATTTCTCCTAGGCTCCAGCTGAGCAGGCCACTAGGTGTGAGATCTAGAAATCCAAAGTAGATGTTGCAAAATATGGAATATGTAGATTTCCTTAAGAAATACTTTCTAGCTTAATCAACAAGAAGGGAGATTTCATCCATGAAAGAAATATAACAAGAAAGCTTTAAGTGATGTCTGTGTGTTAGAAAAATAGGTTACTTTGTAGAATACCTTATTAAACATTAGATCTTGGCTTAGTCTCAGATCTAGTGGGAGGTTAACAAGGATTGAAAAAAAAGGATGCCCACTGACAGTGGACAAAAAGAATGCAGAAGTCATGAGACATCTGGTAGAGATCCCAAGATAAGGAAGAAATTAATAAAGCCAACTCAGCAACTGTGCTGAAAGTAAATAAAACAAATTTTAAAAAGTACCAATAATCAAAGTAAGAAATTTAAGAGAAATATTTAGGAGAAGATAAACCAGAAATAGAACAAAAATTTCCTTTTAAGTCTTGTCTTTAAGTAAGACGTGTTGCACCAAACAATTCAAAGATCTGATAGGAGATATATGCCAGATAATTCACCAAAAAGAGATTAGTTGTTACTTTAGCCTTTAGAGATAAACACTTTATATACCTACCTTTGAACACGCTGTCTTCAGGTGTTAAAAGCCTTGTTTTAAAAGGAGGCAAAATACAAGGTATGGAACAACAGAACTTCTTCATCCAGCTAGGTCTGTAGTCGAGTTGAAAACAGATGTTATTTCCCCACATTTATTTCTTACTAACCCCTTATTTTCAAAGGAAAGATTTGTTTGTGGTGGGGTTTTTTTTCAATATTTTGTTTCAAACTCTATTTCAACCATCCTTTCTGATGGAACATTCAGAAAAATAACCAGTAATAGATATTCAGGAAAGATTACACTACATAACACTGAGAAAGTGATGTGCAAAACCCCCATAATTTAGGATTATGTTATTATCTGGTTATTAAATTTATTAGAAATGTCTCTGCCCAAATTAAGCTGCAAATGAGACCATATACCAAAGTCAGTAGAAAGAAATAGGAAAAAGGAGGGAGGGGGGGAAGAAAAATAGAGTGACAGAAAATGTATCATCACTCTGTGTAACCCAGCAGTGTCCTTTTGTCCTCTCAGTGGTGAGGGTCCCACAAAGCATGGAGTCTTATGGATTAATATACATTCAGGAGATCCTAGCAATGGGCTGTGGAATTTTATCTCCTCGATCATGTGCAGTTCTGTGGTGGTAGAAGGCCTCAGGAATGAGTTTACAGAGTGTTTTGATGGTTTATGACCCCTTCTCAGCATGAACATCCTGTGTGTAGGTGGTATTTTGTTGTGGTTTGAAACCTTGGCAAAATACCAAGTATTCACCACAGCAATGCAGGCCCAAGGAAAAAGGGGAAAAACCCTGAAACTTAAAACAGAAACAGAACTGACTTATATATTTACACAGAGGAGGGAAAATTAAAAGCAAAATGCAATATAACACATATATACAAAGGTAAAAAAAAGCAACAATAACTCCCCCCCCCCCCCAACACAAATTCCGCCACTCCAGCTACAAATCACCCAAAAGAGCTCGACCTCCTAAGGAACAGACCCAAGCAGAGAGAACACTAAGAATAAACATTTACTTCCCTGAAATAAAATAGCAGTGAGGTGGCAGTGGCGCCTAACTCAGCAGAACAACACCAACATGTCCTGTCACTACCATAGCCATGATCAGAAGAAGGAAGCTCCTCCTCCCCATTCATTTTATATCTGAATATGGTATGGAGTATCACTGGCCAGTAGAAGTCAGCTGGCCTAACCCAGCTCGAGTCAGCTGATAATCCAAGGCCTGGTCTAAACAACAAAAGCTAAATCTGGGCCTAACTAAACCCAGGACATATTCTCAGAGGGCGGGGAAGGGGGGGGGGGGGGGGGGGGGGCAGGGTTTACTCAGTTGAAGACACATTTTGCCATCGCATCCCCAAAACTCTTCTCCCCTGCCACCTGCTGAATTCAGCTAGGAGAAATTCTTGACACAGATCTGGAGTCTTGTTTACTTCTTCTCAGAGTCGAGATGATTAGACAATAATCTTATCCCAAGTTCCGCTTTACAGTTCAAATTCCAGTCAGGAAGCATATTGGGAAAGGGGGGGGGGGTGTTTTGCTGGTCACAGACAGACATTTGCTTTCTTGCAGTTTGACAAAAAGGCGTTCTCTGATGACAATGTTTAAGACATTAGCCATGTTTCAGTCCATCACAGAGAATAACAGAGAAACAAGTCCAGGCAGGAAGCCATTATATCAAGGACAAAGGAAAATCAGGGAAAAAGTCAACTTACAGGTTTTCAGGCTTCAGAAAAGTTGATCTCTTGAGATTTAGTAAAAGAAAATTGTTGGTGTAAAGGTGGTAAAAGTAAGTGAGGAAAAAAAAATATAAAAATTGCCTCAAAATATTAGGCAGTAGATTAAAGAAGTTGAGAAAATGAAGGCGAACTGTAATTCATCACAAAGACAAGGAGAGAAAGGAATTCTTATGACTATTCTCAAGAAAAGCAGTCAGACACGTTGCAAGATATATGGTGTATATTCCTGAATAAAGAAGTATGCATCATATATATAGTAATGGCTGAGGCCCAACCTGATGAAAAGCAACTCTGCAAAGAAGGATCTGCGAGGTTCTGGTGGACAACAAGCTACCCATGAGACAGCAGTGTGTCCCTGAGGCCAAGAAGGCCAATGGTATCCTGGGGTGTGTTAGGAAGAGCTGCACCAGCAGGTTAAGGAAGGTGATTCTGCCCCTCTAGTCAGCCCCAATAAGGCCACATCTGGAGTTCTGGGTCCAGTTCTGGCTCCTTGTTTATTGCTTCTGTTTGCTACATTGCACCCATGGAATCCAACAGAGAACAGGATCAGAACCTCAATATATGCTTAGATATTTTTATCTGGTTATATGGGAAGACACAACTTTTATTCTAAAGTATTGACAACAAGAAAATTGATTCTATTAACATAGTTATGTCCCCAGCATTTTTAGTGTAAGGAATCATATGACTTAAAAAAATCACATTCAAGGGTTTTTTAATTATTATTATTATTAATCTGTTTGACTATAATTAGCCACTATATTATTTTCCTGCAGTAAATATCTACAGTCTCTGCTCCTGTTGAGAAAATGTGAGCAAATCTTTTCTTTAACATCAACTGTTAAATACAAGAAAATTCTTTTAACTAAATATTGGTAATTTCTTTATATTAGATATAATGAAGCATATTAATACGGATGTTACTAACAAATATATTCAATATTTTCTCAACCAACATATTTCATCTGATCATCTTTGATGGTAAATTATGAAGGTTCTCTTCACTTTTACTTTTGTGTAGTTTTTGGGTTTGAAGTAAATGAAGCACAGAAGAAACTGGAGCATGATAAGGGAATATTACTCATGATAAGGGAATATTACTAGTTCCATCTGCTTTTCCAGACTCATTTGAAGTCTCTCAGAATATCAAAAAGTACTGAAGATATCCTGTTGCTTTTTTATCTCTTGAGGTCCACTGAAGGCACCAAACCTGTAAATCAAGCCCAGAGTTTTGAAATAAAGCATGAAATTAGGCAGCACACATAGTTTTTTTACCTTTGATTTACTTGTCACTTTTAACCTAGGGCTAAATTCCTTTGGTCAAACTACTTACAGGAACTTTACTTACCCTGTGGATTTACCCAAGCCAACTGAAAGCAAACTATTCTTCATTTGTTACTTTAAACCTAAAAAATTATATTTCTCAATAATTTCTAACGATTACATGTACATGTTACAATATTGAATAGAGAATATGAAAGCCAAAGATGTATGTCGGGAAGTGCCTCTGGGCTTAGATGTATTCTACCAACTGAATAGCCCAGAAAGAATCAGCTCACGCTGTTTGCTGCCTCATTCTCCTGCCAGAAATTTTGTTTCCTCTTCTAATATCTATACAGTACAACAGTATTTATAATCCTTGGAAATGGCCATATATATAACATCAATTACCACATTCTTCTGGTTGGGTCTTTTGGTTTGTATGGTTTGGTTTGGTTGGGTTTTTTTTCTAATGGTGGAAGCAAAATAATTAAGTTTAGTGAAGGCAGATACTAGTTATCGTTACCTAACCCAGGACCAAAATACAGATTTTTCCATCCTCAGAATTCTCCATAATTCCCAACAAGCCAAAAAATGCAAGTCAGAAAGTAGTCAGATTATGTTTGTGTTTTTAATGCTAAACTAAACCACTTTTCCCTGCCCATCACCACCCAATAAGAACAGGATTACAAAACCAAAATACTGAAATCTTCATTTTTAAGTTAGAAGTATCCCTCAATAAGCCACATGACAGCTATGCATGAACCTTGCTCTATCACACTAAAATCAAACTGCATTTAAAAACTTGATTCCTTTGACTGACCAGCCACCTGAATGTAAACAATTAGTGTGCAGGAAGGATGTTATGAAGTATTACACCTGCATACTCTGGTACCAGGAGGTAGCCAGAATCAGAATGTAGGGCTATGACATGACAGCTGTCAAGCCAATATTTAATTATGTTTTGGATGCTCCTGCTTGGCTAAATAATTCAACTTGACATTCTCCTACAGAGAAACAGGGGGTTTACCAAGACTAGAGAAGGGGACTCCTCCTCAATGACCACTTTGCCCTTTATTAATTTTTAAAAAATTTGATTAAAAATGTATATAAGAAGGATGATTGTTCTTAACTACTGTATATATAGATAGATATAGGTATAACTATGAAGAGACCAGAGCAAGCTACTCCCCAGCACAAAAAAACAACCAATCCTCAAGAAAAAACCTGTAATTTCCTCCCTGTGCAATTATATTTGCAAACAGCAGGTGGCAGTGTCGCACCTCTGCTAGCTGTGGGGTGAATTCTCAGTCTTTCCCAGAGAGGCAGAGACAAAAGGCAGTATGACTGATATGCAGGAGGGATGGGACCTTCTCCGTAGGGAAGAGCACTCTTCCTTGGCCTTTGTTCAAAGAAGGAAACTCTGGAAGTTGAGGGGTGGTAGTAGTTCCTGGAAATCTCCTTGCAGTCAAAGTTGGTCCTGAGGAAAAACAATCTGCAGTGTGTCCCGAAGCAGCCGTGAGCTTCTTCTCTCTCCTCTCTCTCTCTCTTCTAAGCTCAGGGTGCCCAGAGATGGAGAGGAGAAGGCAAAGAGCAGAGCCAGAAGGAGCTCTCACCAGCCCAGCAAACGGTGGCTTGCAGTCCTGCAGCTGCCCCAAAACAACGTGCAGCCAGCACACATCAAAAAAGGCTTTTCCACTCCCAGGTGCTGGGGGTCCGTTTCTCACCTCTGCCCCACCTTTAGGTTCAAATCCAGAGTCATCCACTACTCCTTTTTTTTGGTCCTGGCACTTCAACTTCCGAAACCTTTGTGTTGGGAGGGAGAGAAAAATTCTCTGAAGGACCACTCCCCCCCCCACTCTTCTTTGTTTGAAACTTTAACAGACGTTTTTTCCTGCAACATCAGGGTCTTAGCTGAAAAGATGACATGTTTGCAATCTTGATGCTCATTATACAGAATCTCATACCTGGCTTGTTTGAAAAGCAATGAGCCTTAGATGGGGAAAACCAGTAACTATGGCCTTCTCTTGGCAGGAAGACACTAAATTTTGATTGTTCCCCCATTTTGCTATAGGTTGACATAGAGTAGCAAGACAGCTCTGTGTTTCTCTTTCTGTATAGTAGTTGGGTGAATTTAGCTGAGGCTGTGAAATAGAGACATGAAAGCTGTGCTACCCTCAACCCTGATAGGCTGGAAAATTAGGCAGAGAGAAACCTAGAAAGGCTCAAGAATGCCAAGTGTAGGGCCCTGAACCTGGAAAGGAATAATCCCAAGTACCAATACAGTATAAATGCCTACAGTCTAGTAGGCTGACCTTCTCCAGGGACAACCCCCTGTCATGGGGGAGAAACTTGTATGCCCTCATAAGGTTGAGAGCTATGCTGGCTGTGGTTTGTGCCTCCAGTAGGGTCTCCCATGCCAGACAGGTCTCAGCTGAAGGGTCAGACAAAGTGTGTCCATGGGCAGGATGGGCTCGCTCGCCCTCTGGCAACCATCCTAGGAGAAAGACAACTCTAACCCCAAACACGGGCAGATGGAGCTCACTTAGCCCTGCAAGGCCATCCATCTAAGAGAAGGATACTCTAACCAAACGTACATCCTGAGGTATTTGCTGTCACTGTCCAAGCTTGCTAGGCTGTGGCAGATGAACCTTAGGAGTAAAGGGTGGGGCCAGTCCTATGCACGCTGTGCTTCACCTAAAAAATCCATTGGGCAAGCTTGAAGGGTTCACCCACATTGCAAATCCCTGTAGTGACAGGTAAGGGTTGAAACGGCAGGTGATAGGAGGAAGCTGGAAGGCAAAGACTCAACTCTGCATGCAGGCAGTTCAGGACATTGGTCATTCAAGACTGACCCCAGAGATGACAGTTTCGTGGGGTTGCATCCTGAACAACCCAGCAGCCTTTCCTAAGGACAGCACTGCTTGCTCCACATGGAGAGGGGCCTGGAAAAGATGGCCTAAACAAAGCTCATCTCCACACCAGGTTGGATAACCGCGGCCAACTGGCATCTTCCATGCAGTCAAACAAAAACAAAGTCAAAGAGAATTCAAAGGCATACACTTTCCTACAAAGGTGTGTTCAAATTAACACTCCCATGCTGGAACATCAGAACCACACTTGATACTGGGGATAGTGGACGTCCTGAGCGTCGTTCTGCTCTAATTGCCCACGAACTGTCATGACTCAATATCCACATTGCTGCTCTCAGTGAAGTTCATCTTCATGAGGAAGGCAGCCTTAAAGAACATGGTGCTGGCTACACACTCTACTGGTCAGGCAAACCTAAAACCGAAAGACACGTTTCAGGAGTTGGCTTCATGATTAAAAACTCCATCACCTCCAAACTTGAACATTTGCCGATAGGTCATTCCGATCGCATTATCTCCATACACCTCCCACTACACAACAAGCAACATGTTGTTCTTTTTAGTGTATATGCCCCAACTCTCCAAGCTGACCCAGCGGAAAAAGACAAATTCTATACCGACCTGCATCGCCTCATCCAAAATGTTCCTGCAGATGATAAGATCATAATCCTTGGTGACTTCAAAACCAGAGTAGGTAAGAATTCTGAAGCCTGGAAAGGAGTCCTGGGCAAATATGGTGTTAGAAACGGCAACGACAACAGACGCCTCCTGCTAGAGTTTTGTGCAGAACAGCAGCTCGCCATCACCAACACTATCTTTCAACAGAAAGACAGGCTGAAGACAACCTGGATGCATCCTCGATCCAAGCACTGGCACCTCATTGACTATATCTTAGTGCAATAGAGAAATGTCAGTGATGTCCATCATACTCGAGTGATGCCGACTGCAGAATGTCAAACAGACCACCATCTTGTGCGTTGCAAACTTAACCTCCTCTTCAAGCCCACATCTAAGAGAGGTGGCATTCCAAGGAGGAGGCTCCAAGTTAACAATCTTCAAACAGCTCCAGTGAGAGACAGCTTTCAGGTAAACCTTCAAACTAGACTTAAAGATAATCCCATAAATCCCTCTCCTGAAGTGCTTTGGCAACATATTAAAAATTGCATCCTGCCATCCTCTGAAGAGTCCTTAGGGTTCTCCTCCAAGAAAAACAAGAACTGGTTTGATGAAAACATTCAAGAGATCCAGGAATTATTGAAGAAGAGAACTGCTCACCAAGCACACCTTGCTCAGCCATCTGGCCATGTAAGAAAAGCTACTTTCGTCTAGCATGCAGTAAGCTCCAACAGAAACTTTGAGACATCCAGAACAAATGGTGGCTCAACCAAGCAGAAAAGACCCAACTGTGTGCAGATTTAGGTGACCAAAGGGGATTCCATGAGGCCCTGAAAGCAATGTACGGACCCACACACCAGGTTCAAAGCCCCCTACTCAGTGCAGATGGTCAAATGCTTCTCACAGATAAAACCTCCATCTTGAACCAATGGTCTGAGCACTTTCAGACTCTCTTCAGTGCCAACCGTGTAGTCCAAGGCTCAGCAATTCAGCACATTACACAACAACTGGTGAAAAATGAATTGGATGCAGCCCCTACTATGGGAGAGACAAGAACATATAGCAGGTGAAAACAGGCAAGACATCTGGGGTTGATGGAATTCCACTCGAAATCTGGAAGCATGGTGGTCAAGCTCTCCATGCCAAATTTCACGAGCTTGTTGTGCGTAGCTGGGAACAAGGGGAACTACCATCAGATCTCTGTGACACAATCATCATCATCCTGTACAAGAAGAAAGGAGAAAAATCAGACTGCTCAAATTACCGCGGTATTACTTTGCTCTCCATTGCTGGTAAAACCCTTGCAAGAATACTTCTGAACAGATTAGTACCCACTATTGCAGAAGATCTTCTACCTGAAAGCCAGTGTGTTATGGGTTTAGCCAGGTGGGCCTAAACTTAGGTTTTAAAGTTCAGATTAGGTCTAAAGATTGTCAGCTGATTTAAGTTAGGCTGAGCTAGCTAACATCTGACTTCTTCCGGCCAATAATATTGTATTCCATACCATACTACATCATCTCAAAGGGTGTAAAATCCAGTGTGTGGGAGTGGCTTAGTCAGTTGCTTCACAGCTGTGGTCCCAGCAAGACACTCTGCCGTCCCAGGAGGAATGGGGAGGGCCAAGCCCGGAGCACCGACTTACCATCATGTTATCTTAGGGAAGTAAACTGTTTGTTCGTAGCTTTTCTCTCTGTTTAAGTCTGTCTCTGAAGAATTGACTCCTCTAGAATGATTTGTAGTTAAAATGGTAGAATTTGTGTTTACTGGGAAGTGGGAAATTATTTCTTGTTATACCTAACTTGTGTAAGTGTGTGTTATATTGTAGTCTCCTCTTAATTTTCTCTTTTCTGTATAAATACATATAGTTAGTTTCAGCATAAACCTGGTTTGAGGGTTTTTTTTTCCTCTCCCTCTTCTTTTACCCTTGGCTATTTGTGGGGGGAGGAACACTTTTTTTCTCTGTCTCGGACAGTTGGCGTTTTGCTAGCTCAAACCAGGACACAGTGTGGTTTCAGAGCCTATAGGAGCACCACAGACATGGTATTTGTTCTCAGACAACGGCAAGAGAGGTGTAGGGAACAGAACACAGGACTCTATGTAACCTTTGTTGACCTCACCAAAGTTTTTGACACTGTGAGCAGAAAAGGCCTGTGGCAGATCTTGGAACATTTAGGATGTCCCCCCAAGTTCCTCAAAATGATCATCCTGCTACATGAGGATCAGCGAGGACAAGTCAGGCTCAAGGAAAAAAGACAATGCAGAAAAAACTGTTCTTCACCAATATTGCCAAAGGGGACGTTCCACTGTGCCTTTTGTGACTGGACCTGCCCATCCTGTATCGGCCTTTTTAGCCACCAGCACGCTTGCAGCAAGCATAGGTAGTGCCCTTCCCAAATCTTCGTTCGCGAAGCCTAGACATGAATGAATGATGATGATGATGATGATGATGAGTAGGCTGACCTACTAGAGATTGGCTCAGTGGAGTAGGACCTGGGACTCTTGATGGATGACAAGTTGTCCATGAGCTGACAGTGTGCCCTTGTGGACAGGAGGGCCAGTGGTATCCTGGGGTGCATCAGGAAGAGTGTGGCAAAAGTGAGGCCATATCTAGAGTGCTGTGTCCGGTTCTGTGGTCCTCAACACAAGAAAGGCAAGGAGCTAGTGGAGGTCATCCAGTAAAAGGTCACGAAGATGATCAGGGGTCTGGAGCATCTCTCTTATGAGAAAAGACTGCTGGAGCTAGGCTGCTTTAGAGTGGAAAAGAGAAGTCTGAGAGGGAATCTCATTAATGCATGTAAATATCTCACAGGCGAGTGTCAAGAGAGTGGTGCCAGACTCTTGTCAGTGGAGCCCAAGGAGCAATGGCCATAAACTAAAACACACCAAGTTCCACCTCAACATGAGGAAGAACCTATTTACATTGAGTGACAGAGCACTGGAACAGGCTGTCCAGGGAGTTTGTGGAGTCTCCCTTTCTGGAGACAGTCCAAACCCATCTGGATGAGTTCTTGTGTAACCTGCTCTATGTGACCCTGCCTTGGCAGGGAGGTTGGACTAGATGACCTCCAGAGATCCTTTCCAACCCTAACAATTCTGTGTTTCTGGAATTCCTCCTGCTTCTTATTGTTCAGGCAACAGATACTTCATCATATAATACCAGAGATTTTCAGACATAAGCAAGTTCACTGAGCCACTCTACTGATCTCAAAGAATTCACGGTATTATATCCATTATGAAAAATTGCAGTTTTCTTTACCATCACTAATAAATGTTTTTTTGTAAAAGTATTAGTTCTATTTTAGAAAAGTAAAAGCATTATTTTGGTCCCTTATTTCAACAATTACCCTCCTGCAAGAAGAAATGGCTAAATATCATCTTTAGACTTTGTTCTGTCTGTTCAGAAGCCCAGGATGTAACTAGGTTCTGATTTATCAAGGAGTCAAACAGGTATGTAGGATAAGATCAAGGGCACCCAAGGGAACTACCTGTAAGTTATAGACTTGCATGTTCAGAAGCCTTGCTGAAGCCTTGTTTTATATATTATTGAAAATACCTGAAGATATGAAATAGTTTTTGTGGATGTAAGACAGTCATGGCATCAAAATTTATAAGTCAGTAAAAATTAAAATGGAAGAGAAAAGGATGTTTAAATACCCACATTCAATGATAAATCAGAAATCTTTCACTAAACCATGAAGTTAAATTACTTTTTTGCTCTGACTTAATTAGAATGAGAATGTCACTAAGACAAATAAATATATCTACTGAGATTAGGGAAAAATATAAAACTGCATAAAACTGAAAAATCTTGTAAAGTGCTTTGAATCCTTTCAAAATTCCTAAAAAAAAATACTGTTGTGTTAACAGTGAAATAGTTCATACTTCTGGTAATTGTAGACTTTTTTAGTATTTGGAAATATTCGATAAGCTTCCCTTGCTTTTTTTCTTTTTTTTATTTGTAGCAACTCCCTATAGGATGAGTTAAGGACACAATTATTCTCTAAATATTTGAGTATACTCTTATTGAAGTCACTATAGCTATTTCTGTACACACAAGAAGTGAACCACATCCTTGGATTAAGGTGAAAGTCTTCAATATATTTATTGCAGAATTCCAAACGTTTAGCTGTAGATACTTGAAATCATGAAAAAAGACATAGATAATATCAAGAGTAAAACTCAAAAAGTAGGGACATTTCTTGGGAAATACTGTATGGTATGGGGGTTTTTATTACTTTGTACTTTTGTTCACTGTTTTATGATGGTCCTTAAAGTTTATCTTCAGAATGGCTATTAAAGAATTTTGGCAGAAATTCCTCAGTTGGTTTCCTAAAATAACTGAAGGTCCAGCAGTGACATAAATAAACCTCAAGTTGAATACAGGGCTTTGGCTAGCCCTTTTTATCAGCTGTAAAAATAAATCAATTTAATGTTGTGGATCACTCTAATGTGTTCCTTATAATGCTGCTCATTTGGAAGGGCTGTTGCTCTACTGTTGGACTTTTATTTGCAATACTAGTCTGCTGTTCTGCAAACCTAGATGCTTGAACAGAAAAAATAAATAGATAACTTAACTGAGATTAATCACAGAATCACAGAATATGCTCAATTGGAAGGGACTCACAAAGAGCATCAAGTCCAACCCTTAGCCCTGGACTGGACTATCTCCAAGAGTCGCACCACGTGCCTGAGGGCATTGTCCAGGTAGTTCTTGGGCTCATTAAGGCTTGGTACTGTGACCACTTCCCTGGGGAGCCTGTTCCAATGCCCAACCACCCTCCGGGTGAAGAGCCTTTTTTCCAATATCCATCCTAAACCTCCCCTGATATAACTTTAGGCCATTTGTTCAGGTTCTGTCACTGGCCAAAGTTTACAAAGAGCTTTCCTTTTTTTCTCTGTGTAGATGATGTTTTGCATTGAAGCTTGGTACATCTGAAATTCTGTGTAGCTAGAAGTATTTTAGTTTAGTCAGCCCAAAACAAGCATAGACCCACATTTTATATAATTTAAATGATTATTCCCGTACCTTACATGGGACTTAAGTGTTAAGAAAGAACTTACACAGTGCATTTGTATAGTTGAAAACATCTGTTTTTGAAATGGACTTTCCTGCTTTCAAGTGTTTTACAATTAATATGGGTAATGTGTAGGGGGTTGTGTTCTGACCCTATTGGTATTACATTCATAACAATTAAAATTAAAATTCTCTTTTGTGAGTGTTTTATGTAAATGTAAATCCCTGAAATATTTCCATAAAAGATACACATACTTACTTTACATAGCTTAATCCATACTGAAAAATTAAAGCTAATTAAATGTTAGGTCATGATTTGATATAGAAAAGGTGTAGTGAAGCCTTAGGAAATGGCAACTCTGCTAGGATGCAGTCTCAGTTTTTCTGCATGTGTTTTCTGTGGTCAGTGATCAGTTAATCACAATAGGTAGCCTGCAATAATTGAGAAACAGTAACATACAACAATTATCCATGTCATTACGTCACAACTGCCTGGCCCTTCATGACAAGATGCAGAAGTTCTGTATCAGCACAGGGATGTAGTTCCTATTCTCAGGGATCGAGTTAATTCCTTGGCATGGTACTACCCAGCAGCTAATTTGTTAGTACTGCAGCAGGTACATATGCACTTAGTGCTTCCATAGTTCCCTAGGAACAGACAAATGGCAGACCTGCTTGCTCTGTTTTCAGTAATATAGTATAGTAAGTTTACAAATGGAAATTAGAAAAAAAATTGTGCCTCATCAAAGTTAATGGAAGTTCTGTGGATAACTTCTGTAGTGCCAAGTTATTTATCACCTATATATTCTGTTTGCTGTAAGAACTGAACTGCACTCATTTGCATCTTCTAATTTTTGATGTTCTGTTCATTGCTTTTTTTTGTTTTCTTCTGAATTCCCTGGAGTGAAGTACTAGTAATTAATCTCTAGTCAAAGATTCAAACATTTTTTTAATTTTCTACAATGAAAAAAGAAAAAAAAAATCCTCCATATGCTCAGATCAGGAATTTTCCACTTGAATTAGTGAGAATTATTTTAAAAGGAGGTGAATGTAGTGGGAGAGGAAGCAAACTAGTACTTTTCCCATAGATACCTAAAAGCAAAATGTACTTTTTCATGAATCATTTTTGCCCGTTTCATAAATATGAATTACAGTTTCTGGAGAGTTGTATGGATTGCATTTTTGAGGTGAAATGGTGAAGTGCATGCATATGAGGATGAATTGTTTACTTGTCAATTTAAGAGACAGTTTCTTTTTTCTGTAGGGGAAATATTGCTATTTTCAGACAACAAAACTGCAGTTATAGAGATTTCACTGGGAAGAAGAAAAATTAGGGATCACTGTTGGTGTAAAACAGATTAGCAAAAAAGTATTTTAGACAGATCTGTCTCCTGACATGTATTTTCACCATTTTTACAAAATCATTAGTCTTTTCTGTATTTTTGCAGTTATCAAACAGATCATTGTATTTCCTACAGATAAGAGACTGAATGTATGCTTCCTGACTACTATCCTACACTCCTCAGAACACTGGAATAGAAAATCACTAAAAGCTTTCAAGTATTTAAGCCTGAATATAAGTAAGGATGTATGAGGCAAAACCTTATTGCAATCCATAACACAGAATAACTTCAGGTATTTGAAGCCATTAAGATGAAACAATGAAAATTGTAGGATCACATTGATTATTAGAAGCATAGTCTGTGGTACAAAATAGTAAGAAGTAAATGAAAACTGGATTTTCTGATCCATTTATAGAATTCCAACCTAGTAGAATAAATCAAGGAATGATAAAGAAGAAAATTTAAGAGATTGAGAATGGAAAGTAGATCATCAGTATGCACTAAACCTTGAGCTAAGCTCTTAGGACTAAGATCACGAGTGTGCCCTGAGCTACTTGAATAACAAGTAGCTATCAGTGGAAATGCAAGGATGTTTGGCTTGCAGATAAATGTATGACACCTGCCCCGACCTGTTGAGACTTTATACTCAAGACAGAATGGCTGTGGATAGCATCTTTTGCCCTACTGAGCCACACTCTGGGGCAGAAGTGAACATGCCAGCTGGAATGTGTGCTGCCCTCTGGTGTATTATGTTGGAATAAGTCCAGACCAGGTCCACCAAGGTGATTAGAGGGACATAGCATGTCTCCAGTGAGGAAGGGCTGACAGAATTGAGGATGTTCAGCCTGGAAAAGAAAAGACTCAATTGCAGCTTTCTACTACCTGAAGGGAGCCTACAAGAAAGTTGCAGAGAGACTGTTTACAAGTGTCTAACAGGAAGGAGGGAAATGGCTTTAAGCTGAAAGAAAGTATGTTTAGACTAAATATTAGAAAAAAATTCTTTACTGTGATGGTGGTGAGGCACTGAAACAGGTTGCCTAGAAAAGTTATGGATCACCCATCCCTTGAAGTGTTCAAGGCCAGGTTGAATGGAGCTCTGATGAACCTGCTGTAGTGAAAGGTGTTCCTGCCACAGCAGGGAGTTTGGAACTAGACAATCTTTAAAGTCCCTTCCAGCTGAGGCTGTTCTATGATTATATGTTCTACCAAAATTATTGAAGATCAAATTTCTAGTGTTGCACAGCATGCTGATCCCTTCAAGAATGAATAGAAGTTTTATGTGTTCATTAAAAGTAACAAAATAACTGAGGTTCCAGAGTAAACTTCACTTTTTATATAATATTGTCTACTACATTGACAGAGCATGGTTCTATTCACATCTTTAAAAAGACTGTTACATTCCATACATTCAAATCTCTAATTTATGAAATATTGGTCCAACTATAGTATTTTGTGTATATTGACAAGTAAGCATATATATAGTTAATAGTATGAGTATCTGAACACCTTACATCTTTGAATGTTTGTATTCTCCATGTCTATGAGGTAGGTAAGCATATTTTTAAGAACTGAGATAAAAGCAGTGATTTCCCCAAACTGCTATTGGGAATTGAATATCACAGTCTTAAAACTAAGGTTGTAGTTAGTGAATTGGTCTTCCATTCATGTGCAGGGTTAGTAACATTTTTACTATTAGAAAAGCACATATATAACTAACATTGTTTTTTCTGAGCAAAGGACATCCATTCACTAATTTCAAGCCTTTCTCTTGAGGCAGATCAGTTCTGCAAAACCTCTGTTAAAAAAACATGGGGAAAGTTAGAGCTTTAATGCCACTTTACATACTCAACTACCTCTTAGCCATCTGCTACGAATACGTATTTCTGATCTGATAGGTCTTTTTCAGAATAGTTGGTGAGATGGAAAAAAGTGGAACCCTGGCAAAACAGAAAAAGCAAGTTTCCCTGTAAAATAAAATAAAATAAAATAAAATAAAATAAAATAAAATAAAATA
>JAJPCS010000369.1:5197467-5255383 GCA_021164005.1 Willisornis vidua nigrigula | reverse complement strand
AAAATAAAATAAAATAAAATAAAATAAAATAAAATAAAATAAAATAATAAAATAAATAATAACCCCCCCAAAAACAGTGGCACCTGGACATGATACACCACATGGGATATCCTGGGAGCAGAGGAGACAGTTACCTTCCTCAGCCCGCTGGTCACACCACTTTTGGTGCAGCTCAAGGTGTGGTTGACTTTCTGGGCCACAAGCATGCATTGCCGGGTCATGATGAACTTCTCATCAATAACCACACCCAAGTCCTTCTCCTCAGAGCTGCTCTCAGTCCATTCTCTGCACAGCCTATATTTGTGCTTGGGACTTGCACTTGGCCTTGTTGAACTTCATGATGTTCACATGGGCCCACATCTCAAACCTGTCAAGGTTCCTCTGGATGACCTCTCTTCCCTTGAATGTGTTGACCACATCACAGAGCTTGGTGCTGTGGGAAAGCTTGCTGAAGGTGCACACACTTACTTCCACTGTTTCTGTCACAAGAAAAGATGTTAAACAGCAACAGCCCCAATACCAGCTCCTAAGGACACCACTCTTTGCTTTCCACCTGGACATTGAGCCATCGAATGCAACTCTTTGGATGTGACTAGTCAAGCAGCTCCTTGTCCTCCCAGTGGTGTAGCCATCAAATCCATGTCTCTCCAGTTTAGAGGAAAGGATATTATTTAGGGCAACATCAAAAGCTTTGCACAAGTCCAGGTAAATGACACTTGCTCTTCCCTTATCCACCAAAGCTGTAACCTCATTGTAGAAGGCCACCACACTTGTCATGCATGATTTGCCCTTAGTGAAGCCAGGTTTGTTGGCACCAATCACCTCCTTCTTTTTCATGTGGCTTAGTGTAGTTTTCAGGAACATCTGCTTCATGATCTTGCTGGGCATGGAGGTAAGACTGACCAGGCTGTAGTTCCCTGGGTTGTCCCTTTTTTTCCTTTTTAAAAATGGTGAGGTACATTTCATCCTAATGAGAACTTCACTGATGCTAGCAAGATCATAGCTCTGCAGGCATGCATATATATCTAGCTTGTCCTAACTTGTTTATTTTCCCTGCTACTTGGTTTTTCACTGAGGCATTTATGCTGGGCCCCCAATGAAGGTGACTTTCTGACTGGAAGGGCTGGAATTCCTTTGTGCTGCCCTTTGGGTGTTCTCCTGCCAATGTGCAACCCTTCTCCAGACTCCGGGCATTTTTCACTGACACTGATATCAAATTGCTAGTGTTGCCTAAAATCAGGGAAAAATTTTTTGAGACAGCATTATTATAGGTAAAGTAGAGAGTAGTTCTTTAATGAAAATTTTCAGGTGCATGGTGTACATAGGCACACGCCCAGTATACGAGGTCTTACAAATAGTTACATCCAACTCATGAACCCCTTAGACCTCATACCACCCTGGTGCCACCCCCAGAAGTGCCCTGTTGGAGCATCTCCAAGGGTCCTGGGTCTTCTATCTTATTTTGACTACAGTATGTATTGTTATTCTCGTCCTGGTACATGTGTCCCAGACATGATGTTCTGGCTGCTATCTGACCCTTGAGACAGAAATTCAGGAATGTGGCACAAAGTTAAAAACTGCTAGCTGCTTCCTCAAATGTGAGAAACTCTACAGCTATATAAAAAAATCTACAAATATATAAAACCCTAAGGCATTATTCTCCCCTTAGAGACTTGACAACAATTCTATCTTGTCTAGTCTCTACTACTTATACTTACCATTGTAGCATAAAGTTGAGCAGCAACTATAGCTTCGAATCACGTAGTAAGCTATTGAACAAACACTAATGACAAATATGACTAGTATAAACAGTTGTTTTATCCAGGTCCAGTTTGGTAACCAGGAAGTAATTTTGTTGAAGATATCTTCAAAGACCAAAGAGATATTTTTTGAGAGTTATGTGATGTAGGGTTTGAGTTGGTTTCCAAATTTCAGCCAAATAATTTGAAATTCTTTAGCTCTGATACGTAAGAACAACAACTGGAGTTAATGATGGTACACACGCCCCCTTATGAGGCTAATAGAAAATCGAGAGCCATTTTGTTTTGCAAAACCACATGAGACAAACCACAAACTTCTTCTTGCAAAGCCATAATTACATCTAAAGTATAATTTTCAATATGTTCAATAACAGCTGAAATATTAATGATTGGCTTCTCTAATTCAATTATTCCCAAAGAAGGAATAAGAGCTTTAACTACACTGTGAAAAGTCATGGGGAGTTCAATGAGATGGTTGCCGGATCTTTTTAACCTTCTTACATAAGTTCTTATCCACCCATTTTGTTCTTCATTTTGATCAAATATAATTATATTTGGAATTACAGCCCCAAGAGCACAAGCCAGATTTTTATCAAGGAGCAAAACTTTCCATCATTCACCTTTATATATCCACTGCCATTCTGAACCCTGTGGGGGAATCATTCTCCAGGGTGTCTGTGCCAACTTTATTACCATCTTTGGTGCTAGATTTATTTTAGGTTCAGTTTTATGACAATGGAAGAAGAATTATCTTTCTGGTGGCATTAACAATCACACACAGGGCACTGCATAATTTTCTTGGTCTGGAATTATGCTGCTTAGGGCTATAGGTAAGTAGGCTTCAGTGACTTGTGTCCAAGTTCCAGATTCTAAACCACTGAGTTGTCACTGCCTTTAGGGGCCTTGCTAATGTTTGTCTCATTCATTAAGACACCAATTAAAGGACAGTGGTTATCCTCACCAATTGTTGGCATTTGAATACCAATCCAACAGTCATGTTTGTGAAGAATATTCATTACATTTTGGGTCAGAGCTACAAGCAAATTTTGGTTCCAAATCTGAATCATGGTTTCTAACCATGTAGGTAATAAACACAGAAAGAACAGTCTAAACCACATCATCTTCATCTGCACTAGTTTCTGGTTTTGCAGTTGTTCCAGGAGCAGAGGCTTTCTTAACTCTGGAATAGTGAAGCCAGGGTCTTTTGCCTGTAACCTTGACAGTGGTGAGGGTGATTAGCAGAACCTGGAATGGTGGTCTCCATCTGGCTTGTGAAGGATCATTATAGACCTAATCTCCAGTCTGGAAAAGATGAGCATGACTGTCTAATCTTATAGGTCTGGATAACACAACAGATTTCTGGAGTTCCTGCAAAGTAGAATTTAGAGATATTAAACATTTCTGTAAATCAATATTCTCCCACATGTGAATGTCTCCCAGAAGATGACTGATTTGATATAGCTGACCATATAATACTTCACCGGGACTTAGGTTATCTCTCTGCCATGGTTGTATGTGGATTCATAAGTAAACCTATAGGCCAGACCTGAACCCATGACATAGATGTCTCTTGACAGATATTGCTTATTTTTCATACATTTAACTTTGGCACTTGTCTGAGGTTTGTAAGGAGTATACAGGTCCCAAACAATCTCCAGAATACAACTAACTTCTTCCACTGCTGTTGCAAAAAATTGTGGTCTTCTGTCTGATGACATTCACAAAGGAACTCCAAATCTTGGAATTATATGATTGAGCAAAATTTTTACCACTTCTTTTGCTGTGTTAGTGGGACAGGGGTAAGCTTCAGGCCATCCACTGACGTTATCAACTAATACCAGTATGTATCTGCATCCTTCTTTCATGGTAACTCAGGAAAATCTATTTGCCAATAATCTTCAGGAAGATCTTCAACCTTACTTACCCCTTGTCTACTCTTGCTTGTATCAGGATGGTTCTGACAACCGATTTCACATTTGTTTACTACAGACTGCACAATTTCAGTCATTCTTACTACTATTTTCCTCAGATGTTTCAAAAGATTTTCAGTTCCCCAATGGGTAGTCTCATGCTCCTGCACAGCTATCTCTCAAAGGTCTTGGAGTGAAACTACAACCTGTCCCGTAGGCGTAACAACCCATCCACTTTCTTGGATTTTAGCTTTCAGGGATTCAATTAACTGGTGGCCTCTCTGATCATAATTTGGAGTAAACCCTGAGAGGTCAATTTCCTTTTGTGGTGTTACTGTTAGGATACCCTTTTCAGCAGCCCCTTTTGCCATTTGATTGATAAAATGATTCCCTAATTCAAGAGTTGTTTTCCCCTTTTGATGAGCTCTGCAACGTCTAACAGCCAACTCTGTAGGTTTCCAAATACCCTGCAGGAGTGCATGGATTTGTTCAGCATGTTTGATTCCATTATCCTGAGTGGTCAGCAGCCCTCTTTCCTTCTTTCCTGTGTGGGCATGGACAACACTGAATGCCTAGTTCAAATCAGTCCACGTATTTACCTTTTGTCCTTCACTTAGTTCCAGAGCTCTCTTCAGTGCAAGCAGTTCAGGTTTCTGTGATGACACATCTGATGGTAGGACTTTTGCTTCAATTACCTTGTCCATGGTAGTCCCTGCTTACCCTGTCATTCGCTTACCATTTCAGATGAAATTGCTTCTAGATACAAATCCCAATCTGGATTTTCTATATCTTTGAGATCTGGTCTGCTGGAATAGGCCTCTTTGATTGTCTGTAAACAGTCATGCTCAGGAACAGTGTCAGTCAGTGCTGAGGACAAAAACATAGCAAGATTGACAACAGATATTGTTTCCAGAGTAACATCATCCTGTTATAACAGCACAGCTTGATACTTAAGCATAATGCTAGGGGACGACCAGTGACTCCCTGTCTGCTCAAGTACAATTAGGACAACATGCTGTCCAAGGGTGAATTTTTGGCCTTCTTGGATCAATACAATAGTAGCTGCTACAGCTTTCAAACACCCAGTCCACCCCTGGCTAACATTGTCTAGCTGTTTTGAAAAATAGGCTACAAGCCCTTTGCTGGTTCCTAGGGGTCTGTGAAAGCAACCCCAGAGTGACATTCAGTCTCCCATATGTGAACAACTCGAAAGGTTTAGTTAAGTCTGGCAGTCCTAATGCTGGAGCACATGTCAGCACATGAGAGAAAGTTTCAGCTGTTTAAATGCGGTTTTGGTATGGTCTGTCCATTCCATGATCCCTTTATCAGCCGCTTTTAACGCTCCATGCAGAGGTTTACCTAGCAGCCCATAGTCAGGTATCCACAGACAACACCAACATACCATTACCAGGAAAGCTTGCATTTCTTGCGTGGTCTGGGGCTCTGAAAGATGGCAGATGGCTTCCTTCCACTCTGTGCTGAGCTGTCAATGTTCACAGAAGATCTAGAGCCTCAAATGGAGCACTGTTTCCATTGCAATTTGTGCTTTTTTCCTGAGACTCAATACCCACTCTGTCCCAAAAAGTTTAACAAATTTACAGTGAATTGGATGCACTCAATTTGATCTCTGGCAGCAACTAGGATGTTGCCCACATATTGCAAAACAACTCCATCTGGCTGTTTTCTTTTCCAGTCCTCTAGTTCTTTCATGAGCTGATTTCCAAATATAGTTGGACTATTTTTGAAACCCTAGGGTGGGACAGCCCAAGTGAGTTGAGTTCTTCTCCCTATTTCAGGATTTTCTCATTCAAAAGCAAAAATGCTCTTGACTGTGCCTGGTATTGGGCATCAAAATGAACAGTTTAGCATGTTATCTGCCTCCCATATTTTAAGATTACTGCTATTTTGCGTCAGGACTTTTATGTTTAAAAAGCTCAGCAGAGGAAAATCAGATAGGAAAGCAAAAAAGATTAACTCTGAAGTTCTCATTAAAAACAAATACTGAAATCCTGGAAATGAGAAAAATCTTTCTTCCTTGCTCATTTAGTTGTGCTTATCTACAAAATTACTATAAATACATGCAATATCTAGGAAAAAATAAATTGAAAGTAATTCGGACAGATTTGGGTTGCAATACAAGTAATGTGGGCATCATATCTGTCACAAGTCTACACTTCTTCACTGGTACATGGATTTTCAGCATTAATTTGAAGTAAATTACTGAATGGAATCATGGTGATAAGAAGCATACGCTTTACTAAAGTAGAGCTCTCATTGTCAGCTATGTGGTAAAACATTGTCTTTAGTTGTACCATAGGTGTCCTCACCTTGAGCTACTTTTTCTACTATGTATTCTACTGTTTGTTCAGAAATTAATACCTTCTAGTTGTACATTTTCATAAAAAATTACATAATTATTTTCAATTACACTGTCAAAACGTGGCAATAGCTGACTTATAGCAGAAGGTTTCAGTAGATAGGAAAAAGCCGAACACCAAATATTCTTCATTTTTAGAGTCACTATCCAATTCTTCCTTTTTTGTGTTTAATATGATCTAAACTGTACCAGTCTTACATTGTATGCAATAATTAAATTGTTCAGTTTGTTTTGACATCTCAATCATTTCAATGGGTTACTCAAAACTTCAGAGTCTCATTGAAGAGTTACAAAGTAGGAGAGGATTTAATGGTTTTCACTCTTCTTCCTGAAGTATCATAAGTGAGTCTTTGCAACCACATTGTGGGGAGAATAGGTTTGTTTCTTTTTTTTAAGGTAACCACTCTTGGGAACCTTCCCATAAAAATACTGCAGCATGTTGTATCAGTCATAGAATCATAAAGTTTGGAAAACACCTCTAAGATAATTGAGTCCAACAAGTAACAGAGAACTGACAAGTCCACCACTAAAACATGTTTCTAAAAACTATGTCTATACATCTTTTAAATACCTCCAGAGCTGGTGACTTAACCAACTACCTGGGCAGACTGTTTCATTGGTCGACAACCTTGTCAGTGAAAAAAATTTTCTCCGCTATCCAATCCCCTGGAGCAACTTGAGGCTGTCTCCTCTTGTCCTATTCCGTGTTACTACAGAGTGGAGGTAGACTTCCACCTTGTTAAAACCTCCTTTCTGGTAGTTTTAGAGAGATGAGGTCTCCCCTCAGCCTCCTCTTCTCCAGGCTATATAATCCCAGCTCCTTCATTTATTTTTCATGAGACTTGTGCTCTAAACCATTCTCTGGCCATGCTCCAGCACCTCGATGTCTTTCTTGCAGTGAAGGGCCCAAAACTGAACACACCATTTGAGGTGTGGCCTCACCACTGCTGAGTACAAGGGGACAGTAACTTCCCTGGTTCTGCTGGCCACACTATTTCTGTCACATGCTAAGACACTTGTGTATTTTCACACAAATACTCTACCAATAATTACATTTGCAATATATTTACTACTGAAAAAATTCCCAAATTTTTCCTTTTCAAGAAGATATTTTGCTTGGTTTACCATATAAAATACTTTCTATTTGTGAGTGTTGCATTTCGATTACATGATGCAGGAATACAACAAAAGCAATCTCATTCCTTTATTAAAAGCTCGCAAATGTAATTAGGTAGTTATTTTAGCCTTATTTATTGGGGGGAACAGGAGAGGAAGCCTCTGCAGATTTATTTACTTAGATTTATGACAAAAATAGCTGCCTTTAATTAGGATGACCTTGGAGAAAATAGTCAAGGTTTACCTTTCTGCTTTTCCCTGAGGCTTGCTGGTAGGTAGTTGCAAGTGAGAACTAAGGTAAGAAATATCTGACGTGGCAGAAGATTGATAACATTGAATGTCCCCATATACCCAAGCTGCTGGATCCAGGTGCTTAATACACCTTGCTGACACATGTGCAGTAGGTCAGTCCTTCAAAGGGTCACATTTGCTTTGTAAATTTATGATCAGGACTTTTGAATCTAACTACAGTTAGCCTGCTGGGGTCCCTTAATTCCAGTCAAGAGCTGGAAAGGATGACAGAATCATGGTATCATATAGCTGTTAAGGTTGGAAAAGACCTCTGCAATTGTCAAGTTCAACTGTTAACACTGTCATGTTCAGCACTAAACCATGCCCCCAGGTGCCACACCCACCTTTTTTTAACACTTCCAGAGAAGTGAGTTAACCACTTGCCTGGACAGCCTATTCCAAACCTTTTCCACTCTTTCAGTGAGGGAATTGTCCTAATATCCAATCCAAACTTCCCCTGGTGCAACTTAGAATCATAGAATTAGAGAGTGGCCTAGGCTGGAAGGGATCTTAAAGATAATCTGGTTCCAACCTTCCTGACATGGACAGAAGCACCTTCCTCTAGACCAGGTTATTCAGAGCTCTATCCAACCTGGTCTTGAACATTTCCAGGAATGGGACATCCACAACTTCTCTTGGCAACATGTTCTCATGTCTCACCGTCCTCTCAGTAAAGGTTTTTTTCCTAATATCTAACCTAAACCAAAGCTATTCTCCTTCAGTTTGAAGTCATTCGTCCTTATTCTGTCACTGCATGCTCTTGCAGTCTCCATCTTTCTTGTAGACCTTCTGGTACTGGAAGGCCTTGGAAGAGATGTTTGGATGTGACTTCACCACTGCTCTGTACAACTTATTCCAATGCCTAATCACCATTTCAATGCAAAACTTTTTCCTAATATCTATTTTGAACCTCCACTGGTGTAACTTTAAGGCCGTTTCCTCTCATCCTTTTGCTTGCAATAGACTGATACCACAACCTTTCAGGTAGTTGTAGAGTGATGTGGTTCACAGTTCCCTGAGTCAGTCCTCATAAGACTTGTGCTCCAGATCCTTCATCAGCTCCACTGCACTTCTCTGGAAAAGCTCCAGCACCTCAGGGTCTTTCTTGCAGTGAGAGGCCCAGAACTGAATATAGGATTCAAAATGCAGGCTCACCAGTGCCAAGTACAGGGGAACAATCACTTCTCTGGTCTTGTTGGCCACACTAGATCTGATGCAAGACAGAATGTCATTGGCCTTCTTGGTCACCTAGGCACACTCCTGCCTCATATTTAGCCAGGTGTCAACCAGTACCCCCAAGTGCCTTTCTGCCGAGCAGCTGTCAAGCCATTCTTCCCCCAGCTTGTAGCAGCACTGCATGGAGTTGTTGTGACCCAAGGGCAGGACCTGGCACTTTGCCTTGTTGAACTGCATGTGTTTGTCCTCAGCTCATTGATCCAGTCTATCCAGATCTGTCTGTAAAGCCTTCGTGCCCTCCAGCAGGTCAACATTCCCACCCATCTTGATGTTATCTATGAATTCCCATTACCGAGAATGCACTCAATTGCCTAGTGCAAATCATTAACAAAGATGCTAAATAGGACTGGCCCCAACACTGTGCCCTGGGGAACCCCACTAGTGACCAGCCATAACTAGCTGTAGCACCATTCAGCACCACTCTCTGAGTGCAGCCATCCCACCCATTTTTAACCCAGAAAAGAGTGCCTGCCTAAGCTGCAAAATATTCGGTTTCTCCAGGAGAATGATGTGGGAAATCGTGTCAAATGCTTTACAGAGGTCAAGTGTAAAGCCATGCTTGCTGTGCCTGAGCCCCTGGTTGTCCTGAATGTGTTGTGTGATGGCATTTGGGATGATCTACTCCACAACATTCTCCCGGACCAAGGTTAGGCTGGCAGGCATGTAGTTCCCTGGATCATCCTTCTGACCCTTCTTGAGGCAGAAGTTCCATTCGCTAATTTGCAGACAAATGTGACTCTCTGGTAACCGGGGTTTCTCATAAATGATTGAAAGTGGCTTGGCAGACTTTTTTGTCAGTTCCCTTATTATTCTAATGTTAATCTCATCTGGACCCATAGAGTTGTGAATGTCTTAATTGGCATAGCAGGTCACTAACCATTTCCTCATGGATTACACGAGCTTCAATCAGCTCCCTGTTGCTATTTTCCAAATCTTGGAGCTAGGTACCCTGAGGAGAACTGGTCTTAGCAGTAAAGACTGAGGCCAGTGTATTTATAGTTTGTGGGGTTTTTTTGGTTTGGTTTGTTTGATTTGTTGTTGTTGTTGTTGTTTTAATTTTATTTTTTTTAGTGTCTTTAAGCATAGTGGTCAAATTAAGTTCCAGTTGGGTCTGGTCCTTCTAATTTTCTCACTACATAACTGCAACATCTTGTAGTCACTAACTTTCCTGGCCTTCCTTCCAGAGATGACAGGCTCTTTTTTTCCCCTGACATTCAGCTGAAGTCCTCTGTTTAAACAGAATGATATTTTTTCTCCAGTGACTTGTGTTATGGCATATGGGGACAGCCTGCTGCCGGATCATTAAGATATCCTTCTTAAAGCACATCTAACCTTCCTGGACTCCTTTTTCCTTCAGGACTGACTATAAGGGACTCTGTCACTTAAACAGGACAAAGTCTTGTCACATTTCTTGTATAGCTTGCCTTATATATAGACACATGTATAAAGGGGAACTTAAAAGCATAGCTGTAAGACCTGATTCAGAGTATAAATTCTGTGCATTTTCTGTGGATGGATGCCTTGTGTCAATCTACAGACAAAAGAAAGCAAAAAAAAATCACACATTTGTAAATGAATAATAGATTTTTTTTCTCATATTCCTGGAAATTTTACATATAGGGAAAACTGTAAAGCTTAAGGTTATAAATGAAACATATTTTTAACAAGAGAAGTTGTCATGATACAGTAAAAGACTTAATCTGTCATTAAGTAAATAATATGCTTACTAAGACTGGATGGCATCTTACAGATGGCAGAGGAGAAGACTAAGTAACAAAATGTTCCTAAAAGGAGTATCCTCAGAAATGTTCATGTATTTGTGGCATAATGAAACTTCATGGAGTTAAACACTGCACAGATTCATCCAAAATATCAGATATGATAAAATACTAAGAGAGGGAAAAAAGACCCAAGTTCAGTTCACACTGACAAGTATCATTCCAATAAATGTATTCTTGGGAAAAGTGCTTTGAAAAGAAAAAGGGCCTGACAGTTGCAACTCAGTATGGTTATGGCTGAGTGTATATTATCTTGATTTTATATATTAGCTTTTAAAATCTATGGAACTGGAAACATGAAAGACTTTGAAAATTTATAATACACACTTTTAACTAAGCCAGAAAGAGACTGAAGAATATAAATTTTCCACTGGAAAGTTTTGCATGCTAGCAACAGGTTTTCTTTTCAATTTAAAGTTCACCACTGGTTGTAGTAAAATTATCAGCACAGATTCCTATTATAGCAAGCAGTAACATTTCTGCTTCAGAAAAAGAAACCTTTAATTCTAAGATGAATTTTGAGACTGATGTTTAAAAATATAACATTTCTACTATTTAAGAAAAAGTTTATAGTAGAAAGAAATTCTCAGAACATTATTTTCCTTTTGGGTGATGCTTTTATGAGGCTTTGAAAACAGTCATAACTCCATACAAACCACTATGGGCTTTTTCAGGGCCTCAGTACACACAATTTTCAGGATTGTTTTTTCTTGTTGTTGACAGAAGATTGCATAAGAGCCATTATAAAGCAGTTAATCCACCCCGAAACCTTCTCACACCAATCTGTTACAAAAATTATTGGGGTGTTGAAATTTTGGAACTGAAAATTATCTGGAAGAGAACAGAAACCTGTGAAGCCCTGAGAGAAGAACCCTTTCATTAAACATGCCTGCATCACATTGTAGTGGGAGGGGAAAGTAAGAAAAGGTTTAGAAAGTGTAATTAACAAATGCGTTTATACTCCTTCAAGGAAATCACAGATTGAAATAACTAGAATTGTATCAATCATCCTGGATATTTATAACAATAACATAATATCCTCATCTGTTTTCCTATGTAATATTGTTTAAATGCCATAATAAATACTGTCATTCTGTGTACGAACAGGAAAGCGCAATCCTTTGTTCTCTGCATGATTGCATTTACACATTACATAACTATGAAATGTTTACACAGTGAAGGTTAAATCAATACATATTTAAAATTTGAACTCCTATCTCCTGGGGCTTATATCATCATGATTTAATGAAGTAAAACGAGAGAGAATGTTGACACACAGAAAAAAAGTATTTTGATTCCCCTTTATTGTACATAGAGAGGGTGTTGAAGCAGAATTTGCTGGTGGTTCCTCCTGTGATTAAGTATTACACCTCTTCTGTTCAGACTATTATTTGAGTTGTTTAATTTGTAAAACACAGAAACTAACTACTAAGCAGAAGAGAAGGAAAAAATGAGACACAATCAACAGAAAAGAACAAACTATTGCTTAATCACTGCAATTGTAACCAGTTATAATTATTAGCAAATTTAATATATAAACCATTAATTGGGCTCAAAGAAGAAATAAGTTTAATTTACCAGAGTTTCCTGTAGAAAACGAAAAAAGAAAAAAACCCCAAAAACCACAAAAAGAAACCCAAATCCCTAAACCAAACTAAAAACCCACCCAACCCCTTCCCCACAAACAACCAAACAACCAAACAAACCAGCCCCTGCCATGTCAAGCCAATGTGAAGTATGCAAGTAAAGGAGCAGGTATTTATGAATTAATTGTCTTCTCTTTTTGCTTGGGTACTTGGACTCATAAATTAAACCAGCGTATGTTATTGTCACACACACATATTTTTCTGATCAATCTTCAACAGAAAGATAAGAATATACTCATTGCTATTCACTAAAATCTCACTTCATCAGTGCAAGGATGGCTAGCTTTGTGTTTTAATTTTGAATACATCCAGATGAGGTATTCAGAGTATATAATTTATTTGATAAATCTAAGGAGTATATTTGTGTTAACAATTTTTTCTGCAAAGACTTCAGTTTTTCTGAATACAATTTTTCAGTTATCAGGAATTGTTTACGATTATATATAAACATCTTTCAGATTCAGTTGTTCACCAGCTATTAGCTTCCACAATGTATTTTTACCATTTGCTCATTCCTACCGATTACATTTGGAGTATAACAAAATATGCTACAGTTCGGCTCTTCAGTTGTATTAAATGACACTTAGATAAACCAGAAGAAGGAATTCAGAGTGATTTTTAAAACCCATTTAAACACTTACTAATCATTATTTTTTGCACACTAATTTGGAATCTCCAAATGTGGAGGCAAGAAAACCTCACATCCTTTTTTTTTCTTAGTTCCTGCTGACAGTTGAAATTGATAATAGGTAAAATGCAGAAGGTCTCACTAACATGTTTGATTTAATTTACTCTACTTCCAACCAGAGTACCTGTGGTACAAGTTTCAAAAAACAAGTCCTGGATTTTGCACTTGGGACAGGACAACCCTTATATATGCACAGATTGGGGAATGAGAGGCTGCAGAGCAGGCAGGCTGAAAGGACCCTGAGGGTCCTGGTTGATGGCAAGTTGAATATGAGTCAGCAGTGCCTAGGCAGGCAGGAGGGCCAACCGTGTCCTGGGGGGCATCAGGCACAGCATCACCAGCCAGCTGGTCGAGGGAGGGGATTGTCCTGCTCTGCTCTGCACTGGGGCAGCCTCACCTTGAATATTGTGTGCATTTCTGGGTGCCACAATATCGGGAAGATATTAAGCTCTTAGAGAATGTACAAAGGAGGGCAACAAAGATGGTGAAGGCCCTTGAGGATAAGTTGTATGAGGAGTGGCTGAGGGTACTTTGACTTTTCAGCCTGGAGAAGAGGAGACTGAGAGGAGACCTCATTGCAGTCTCCAACTTCCTTGTGAGGGCAAGAGGAGGGGCAGGCACTGATCTCTTCTCTGTGATGACCAGTGACAGGACACAAAAAAATGGGATGAAGCTTTGCCAGAGGAGGTTTAGGTTAGAGATCAGGAAAAGGTTCATCCTCCAGAGGGTGGTTGGGCACTAGAACAGGCTGCCCAGGGAAGTGGTCACAGAACCAAGCCTGACAGAGCTCAAAAAACATTTGGAAAATGTTCTCAGGCACAAGGTATGATTCCTGGGGTGGTCCTGTGTGAGCCTGGAGCTGGACTTGATGATCCTTCTGGGTCCCTACCAACTCAGGATATGTTATGATTCTGTGATTCTAAGCGTTTCCTGTTCTGAAGTTACTAGTTAGATTACTAACTAGATTCAAACAATTTTTTATTTCTTTTAGACAATGCATAGGGCTTCTCATGGGTTTGCAATTTACCTGGTAGGACATTTCTTTTGAGGGCTACTGTGAGTGAAGAACACATACAGCAGAGAATAATTTATTGAAGGTACTTGAGGGGTGTAATTTCCAAGTCCTGTTGGGGAAGCAAGGTATTAAGTGTCCATAACTGCTGAGAAACACACTATTGCCCAACAATGATTTCCCAATGCAAGCATTTTCCTCTTCAGAGCTGTCCCTCAGACATGACAGCAAAACTGCTGGCAGTTATAACAGCAGCTGCATTCATCCTCTAACACCTTCTTCAGCTGTATCCCAGCCTTTATGTCCAAAACCTGTCAACAGCTCTCCTCTCTTCCAACCCGAGCAAAATCCACAGATCAAACACCCCTCTATTTTCTTTCTTTACCTCAGATTTTCTGTTTAAGCAGCTCTAACTATTCCATGGAATTTAGGTAAGTGTCTATTTATGAAAAAAAGTTTGGCATGCCAAATGTTATGGGTTTAGCTAGGCCTAAATTTAGGCTTTGATTTTAGAGTAGGCCTCAGATTATCAGCTGACTCAAGCTGGGTCAGGCAGCTGACAGCTGACTTCTACTGGCCAGTGGTATTCCATATCATATTCTGATGTCATCTCAAGTATAAAAAGAGAGGGATGTGGAGCTTCTGTCTCTTTTGCTCTTTGTCCCAGCCCTGAGAGGACATTCTGCTACTGTTTTCGCTGAGATTGGGCCTTACTGCCACCCCACTGCGGTGTTATCTAGGGAGGTGAATATTTCGTTGTTAATTTTTCTCCTCTCTTGCTGGGAGTTTTCTCGGGAAGAGTCTTTTGAGGTGTTTTTGTGGGTCTGAGTAGATGGAATCTGTATTATTTGAGTGGGTGACTTGCTAAAGTTGTTGGGTTTTTTCCCAGTTTTGTATATATATGTCTTATATCATATTCTGTTTTAAATTGTCTCTCTTCTACACAAAAATAAGAAGCTTCTGTTTCAGGTTTTGGGGTTTTTTTCAGTTTTTTTTTCCCTGCCTCCTTTTCCCCTGGCGGAAGGCTCTGACTCTCATGGTGGGCAGTTGGCATTTTGCCGGCTCAACCCAACATAAAGACAATATTGCACATGCTGCTTAAATTTAATGTTCTGCAAGTGTACTCTGAGTATACTAAGTATATTACCTTTATATTACATACATCATAATAAGTAGTAATATATGTGAACTTCAGAGCTTGCAAACCACTACACAGCACTCATTTGCAAAAACAAAGATATAATCCAATGTATAAAACAGTTAAGTTCGCTTTTTTACCACTCCTTTCTTCTGGTATTTCTTTGTCCCTTGCATAAAATAGTTTCATAATTCCACATTGAATAAGATTATTGTATTATACATATTCTTTGTGACAAAACTTTGATGTATTATGGTGGGTAATAAGTTTTAGGACAAGATCTTGCCATAGAGTGAAATAGTTAAGAGTTATAAAATGAAGAATGTATCACAATGTAAAAAAAATGCTCTGTTGGCAGAGTTAAACTGAAATTTCTAAGTTTTAATTTTTAAGCATTTACTTCATGATCTGCCACTACTTGTCTTTTCCTTTCTTGTTTTATTTTTTTTTTTTATTTAGTAAAATAATATCCAATATACCAAAAGATGAAAAATTATTTAAAAATTAGGAGTGTTCATAGCACTTAGGAGGCCATGGATTTTCTAAACTTTAATGCTCTTTTCAGAACAGGCTGAAGGAGTCACAATGATCTTGCTCATATCTTTTTTACTTAATACTGTATCTCAAGGAAAACCAACCAGTATTTAAGTGGGTGTGTGAGCTACTTCGCAGTACACAACGGTTGCATTTTATTTTACAACACCTCTGTGTGTGGCTCAACTTTGCGAACGAAGATTTTGGGAAGGGCTGTCCCCCACGTGGGTGTGCCCTTCCAGCCTGCGCAGTGGATTTTAGATGAGGCTCAGCGTGCGCAGAACGGGCCCCACCGTTTAAGTCCTGAGGTTCATCTGCCATGGCCGAGCGAGCTTGGACGGTGACAGTGAAGTCCTCAGGACTAGAACCTACAGCACCCGGCATTTCCCAGGACGTCTCCCATCCAAGTACTAATCCGGGGCTGACCCTGCTTAGCTTCCGAGATCTGACGGGATCGGATGTCAGGGAGGCATTTAACTGCCTACAACACCTCTAGTAAGGCTGTATTTCAAAGTACCTGGGACATGCTGTGAACTAAATGTGTAACTTGAAGTTGTGCTGGAAGAAATTAAATTAATTCATTCATTTCTGACACCTCTGTTTGATAGATTAGGTCAAGGAACACGAACATGAATTAAACAAGCTGCCCATTTGGATGCATTGACCTGATCAAGATATCTAGAAAATGAATAACAGGGACCTGCAACACGATGTTTGATTTGAACAAAAAAGGAAACCTTGCATAATTCAACACAGTAGAATAATTCCTTAAAAACTACATATGTGTGGCAATCTCTATGGAGACTTTCCTCTGATGGCACAAAGAAAGGTGAAGTTAAAGGCAGGATAATATTTAAAATTTCAGTATTACTGTGGCATCACTTTACAGACTTGTATAGACTCAGAATCTATGCATGCTCTTTAACACACTAAATCTGTAAGAAAACTCTGCAAAACAGCTCAGAACTTTCTCTGTCCAATAGTAATGTCTCTAAGGGTTCCACACACAAGATCACTAGGTAACATTCCTTTAGATATTATTCAAATCAGAATCAGTAAGCTGAGAGCAAGCAGTTAAAACAAAACCATGGGCAGTTTCCTGACCTTCCAATAAAAGTAAAAAATTACCAGTGACAATATTATGGATTGACAATCAGTATTCATTAACATTAAACTAGTTATTTTCTAAGACAACTGGAAAACACATTTCTATTTTGCTTTATTTATTATAATATGGAGAAGATTGTTCTGGAAAACACATAAACTAGGTTTTGAGTTAGTTCATTTAGTTTACAAGGCAAGGTTTTGGTAGTGAGGGAGCTACAGCAATGGTTTCTGTGAGAAGCTGCTAGAAGCTTCCCCTATGTCCAACAAAGCCAGTGCCAGCCAGCTCCAAAATGGACCCTCCACTGGCCAGGGCTGAGCCCATCAGTGATGGTGATAATGCACAGCAGGAATTGTAGCAAGAGAAGAGAGAAGTGACAATATGTCAAACAGTTCTGCAAACACCAAGGAGTAGGTGCTCAAGGCACTGGAGCAGAGATTCCCTTGCAGTGCATGGTAAAGATCACAGTGAAAGAGGTTGTCTCTCTGTAGCCAGTGGAGGTCCATGGTGGATCAGACACCCACTGGTATCATGTGGAGGACCCCATGCCAGAGCAAATGCATGTGACCAAAGGAGGTGGTGACTCTATGGGAATCCCATGACAGTGCAAGCTCCTGGCAGAAGCTTTGGACCCATGAAGAGAGGACTGCATGCTGGAGGAGATTTGCTGGAGGACTGGGGAACTTGTGGAGGAAGCATGATGGAGTAGTCTATTCCTGAAGTACTGCATCCTGGGGAAGGAACACATGCTGGAGCAGTTTGTGAGGAACAGCAGACTGTGGGGAGAAGTTCATGTGTTGGACTGTCTACCATGAGAGGGACCTCACACTGTAGCATGAGAGGAGTGTGAGAAGTCCTCCACTTAATGAGAAAGGAATGGCAGAGAAAATGTGAGGTGAACTGGCCACAACCTCCATTCGCTGTCCCTTGTCAGTGTCACTTCTATCCTGTTGTAAGTACTGGCTGATATTAGGGTGTGATGATAATTTTACAGGCCAGGCATGCAACTTAAATGACGTGATCAGGGAAAACAAAAGCATTTCACGAAAGGCCACTGGGTAAATCATAACTGGTTTATTACACTTTGTTGTAGTTTGGGATTATTATGTAAATTCTCTCCCCTGCCACTAACCGCCCATGCCAGCAGTTAACAAAACAAAGTAGTTAACTGCTGATCGCTGTAGGTGGGGGCAGGTTGTCTCTTTTGTTTTTGGGGACATTTTTTTTCCACTCTTAGCTCGGCAGAACAGAGGAGCGGTGTGTGTGCTGCGGAGGAGGGAAGCTGCTCTGCTGGCTACTGTTGGGGCTTCTTCCGGAGACGCTGCTTTCCTCCTCGCCATGGCTGTTTCTCCTGGTTCCTGCATCTGGGGTCCCGGCTTCTGCTCCAGTCTCACCACTGCCTGCACCGTCACGGCCTGCCTGCCCGGGCTGGGGCAGTGACCCAGGAGAGAGAAGTTTGCAGCTCTTTTCCAGGACACGTGACGGTTCCCCACTTTCAGCTTTCCTTCTTCATTTGGGACAAGAGACACAGAGTTCATCTGGAACTCACCCTGCTGCCAGCTGGACTGTGACATTGACACTACCTAAGTATAACTTTCTTCCCGGAGGAAAACCTGCTGGGTTTTGTTGTTTTTTTTTCTTGTGGTGTTGGGGAAGTGGTTTGCACTAGTCTGTTTACACACACATACACAAATATATATATATATATATATATATATATATATAAATATATATAATCAGTTAAGAACAGTTATCCTTCTTGTATTAAAATTCCTTTTCTTAAATTTGATAAAGAGTGGCGTGGTTATTGTGGAGGAGGCCCCCTCCCCCGCTTGTGGGAAAACATTTTGGTTTTCTCCTCTCAAACCAGGACACACTTAAAGCAGATGTTAAGATTTGGATGAGGGACAAAAGCCCTGTTCTGTATGTAAAAATATTTTCGGTAGGCCCACTAACTGATGAAAACATTTACTCCATATTTTTGTGACTATTCTGGGCAACAAGATAAAGCACAAAGCACTGACCAAAATTTCAGATAAGGAATTGCAAGTGAAGTCAGTAAATCTACTTAAATTAAGAAAGCACTACTGAATTGATAGAAATAATCATGATACCTATGTTGTTGCATTTTATGCCACCTTATGTGCAGAACCCTTGACACCCTGATAAAACCAAAACCAAGGCACTACCATATTGTAATACCATGGCAGTGATAAAAACCACAACCACCCTCCACAGGTCAAAATTTCCAAATTATAGCACTCCAAAGCATTTATTCAGAAAAGTAAGTCTGGTAGGAAGGACAGGAAGATGTATATTGGCTGATGACCACACAGATAAAATCAAGACGGCTAGGCAGCTCCATAATATTTATCAGAAGGTTGGTAATGCAGTATTGATGTTTCACTAAATTTAAGAGTAACTTTCCTATAATTTCCAGTATCTCCAGGACTGTATCTGAAGTTTGCCGTAGCTACACACCACATGATTTGAAACAGCACAATCATATAAAAAAGTCCCTTAATCTTTTCTGTCCTTCTTAGTTTTACCTACTTATTTTATATTCTGTATTTCAAAGGCCTGCTCTCTGATCACTTTTTTCTCCTTTATATAAGATATGAATTAAAGTTAAAAGCATTCTGAACTTTCGGTGCTCAGGCTCTGAAGTGACTTTTGATTAACTGAATAAATCAATAAATAACAATGTACTGTGATTGTGACTCACAAAAAATTATGCTTTATTTCTCATTTTTTCATAATGTCAGCTCATCATTCAAAGAAGATAAAAGTAAAAATGTAAGTTGATGCTCTGTGCCTCTTGCAGAACAACTGAAAACAAATCATTCTATGTTTTTTAAAATCTTTGTGAGTGACATAATTACTTTGAAATATCTTTAATTTTTTCCCTTTTTTTTTAGTTTATGTGAATTTTGCATAGTATGTCTTTTTCTTTTCATATAATCAGCCTAGGAAAGGTAAAAAGCAAAAAACTCACAATAACAAGAACATATGAATTAAAAAAACTATTTGGAAAATAAAGCATGTTTTTACAAAATAAGTGTCAATACATCAAATTTAGCCCAGAAAACAAATAATTTCTCTAAAAAATAGTATGCTTTTGCTATGATCACAGGCAGGACACATATTTTGTAAGTTACCTATCATCTGATCAGTTGTCATGAATAAGAAAATATAAAAAGTATTGATAGAAAATGCCTTTTGTGTTTTCTTAAAAGAAGAGAAAGAAGATTCATTTGAACTAATAAACTTGGTCCTATACTAAATGCATCACCTGAATAAGAATTAGGCTTGAAGACTGCTGCCATCTAGGAATTCAATGATTTCCATTACCTCAAAATCACTGAAATACAAACAGCATTTTTCCTCTGAAGAGAATTCATTGACTAACTCAAGTACAGGGAGGTCTCACCATTTACTTCAGAGGATCTTCAGGAGCAGATTTTTATCGAGAAGATGTGATATACAATATAGAAACACAAGCCAGATAACTACTAGATATATACCTGTGTGATAGTACTTAGAAAAAGAAACAACAGAACACACTTCAGAAAGGCAAGCAGAAGCATAGAGAAGATTGATTTCCCAAGTCTCTCCTGGTGGCTGAGGGTCTGCTCCTAAGACAACTAGTGACTTCTGTAGATACTTAATATGCTTCCATGTGCAGGTAGTACCCTTGGACAGCTAAATCCAGGGATCTGGTTTAAATTAGATATTAATGAATCAAATTATTACTTGAATATTCATCAAATTTATCCCTATCAGGAGTAACACTTTGAAGAAGATGACAGAGAGGAAGGCCACAACTGCCTGAAAGTTTCCCTTGCTTCTCTAGCAATAACCTATTCTTTCATGTGTTTGCTCTCTCTGGTTGTCTGAATAGATCTGCATGAAATTAATTTTTGAGATGAACCTGTGAGAAATAAAAAGAGAGGGTTCATTGTGGGAGGTGTGGAAGGAAGGGGTTTTGGTTGATTTGAATAGTTGAATTAAAAAGTTCTGTGTTAATTGCTTTTTGGAAAAGCGGAACTGGCCCTTTAAGGGGGGATTTCTCCACATGCAGGTCAGACAGGCGAATTTGGCGGGCAGTCTGTGAGGCAGAAGCCTCAGCAGAGGGGCTGCTGTCAGGGTCTGCGGCTGGTGGTAGGACCTGATAGGGCGACTGGATGCGCCAATCAACATGGATGGCGCAGCGAGAAATTGCCCAAAGAAGGCAGTGAAGAAGTGAAGTGATGGAGTAACCTCGAATCAGCGTGCGCAGTACCATACATGGACTACGGAAGGATGGACTCCTGGAGGGGAGGAAAGGGGGCGTGGCGGGAAGGAAATAAATGGGGGGGCCCCCCCCCCCCCCCCCCCCCTTGTGCTCCCCGGTGACTTCGCTGTGGCGAGGCACCCTGTGCGCACAGTTTGGCCAATAAACCCTATTTTGCTTTGCTCCTTCAACTTGTCTCCTAAAAATTCTTCGAGCCGAGATTTTTCTCACAAACCAATAAACTATCACAACTTGTTTGGAGAGCAGCCATGTTGTTCCTTGTGTGTATTACAAGAAGAACTGCTATACCTTTAAGAGAAAATAACTGTTCTCTTTCTAACAAAGCATTGTCATGTGCAAGTCTCTTGTCCATAGCTTGTTTTTCAAGGTGATTTAAATCCCTGAAGAGCTCACCAAGGAGATACAGCTCTGATACTTCCCATGGGCATTTTGCTGAAACAGGCAATGAATGTGCTAATGCTATACATCACTTTGGCACCGTTAAAGAATTATGGGACATCACATGGTCTTGAAAAAATTAATCACTGCTTAAGTGTCTGTGCTCCTGTGTTTATGAAGTTTGAAATATCTGCATGTAGCCATTAGGATTCTGAGGCGAGTGTATATGCTGGTAATGAACCACAGTATTGTTACAGGTGAGATAGTTTTTAAATTAATAATTAATATTTTGGAAGATTTCTTTATGTATGCTGTGATACATTGCAGTATTTCCAATTGTGCCTAAATACTAAGTAGTGACAATTGTGTTCTGACATGAACATGCAAGCACTCACTACAACAAAATTATTAAAGCATGTATTTATATTTAAGTATAAAAAATGGGATAAATCCCCTTCTCCTTACCTTCACCAAAATATATGTCTAAATAATGATGCCCTAGAATCAAGGAATAACTGCAGTATTTTATCAATCGGACTAGATTAAGTTCCACACCTTTCTAGTCTATATTTTTATTAAATTAACATTTTGAACACACCTCTCAAGAACATGGTGTCTCAGAGCATTGAACCAAGCCTCCTTTAATGCTAAGGATAGGTGCAAGTGTACAGTAAGGCACATTTAAGCACAATTAAACAGTACATTTAATGGAAGTGAGCTGTACTAATGGGAATGGATTTGGGGATGGAAGGGAGGTTGCTTGTTTTAAAGAACAATGTCAGCATGTTCTTTATAAGCATTCACAAAAAATAGCCCATCTCTAAGTATTCATCCTGTTTATATGATCCAACTATATAATTGAACATCAATTAGCCTTCGCAGTAAAATAAAAGACATAAAAAATGGAGATTCTGTACTTCTGAAAAACTGTTTGCACTAGTGTATTCTTCGGTCAAGTAGTTTATCAATATTGTACTTTATTTTTAAAGTGGCAAAGACAGCTTGATATACTTTTTTTTTTAACTGAAGCAATTGAATTTTGAATATAAGTGCCTTAGAATGAGTGTTTGTAAGTCTCTCTAAATTTTTTGAACATGAGGCATTTGGTATGCTAAGATATGAGAAGATTATTAGAGGTACCTAGCCCAGAAATTCTGTCACTCATTTATATTAGTTGCTACTAGAATGCCAGAGTTTGTTTCAGGACTGCAGTCTTCCACACCATACCAGCCCAGGCAGTCTGATAGAAACCCAGACAGTTCTTCAGCAACTTGGCAAACACATGCTTTCAACAGGACATGTCAGTCTCAATGAATCATTACTTTTTCTTTTTTTCTTTTTCTGTTAAAACTCCTCAGCTTCAAACTGTTTAACTAACTGAGTATAAAGCAGTTTCACATCCAACAATTTCTGGTTTTATCCAAAAACAACATACAATATACCATCAACCTAGGCATATTATTTTCACTCTACCTAATCCTAGACAGATATCAAGTCTAGTATTCATACTTAACTGCTCTGCAAGAATTTCCTTACACAAAAAAAGAAAATCTGCTGAACTTTCTGCATAGAGCAGTGGAATTTAATTACAACTGTCTTAAAGAATATGTGATGCAGTTTTGAAGACAGGTTTTTGTTGGTTAAGAATCCCATAATAAAACTAAATTGTAAAAGTTGTTAGAGCAAAAATTTCATTGCATCTCCTTATTGTCTTGGATCTGAAATCCAGAGATGGACATGGAATTCAAGCCTACCTCTGGTTATTGTATTAGGATTTTTAGCATTTTAATAGAGTGTCCAAAATATACCTCAGTTAATACATTCAGCTATGCCTAAATTATTAAGTAATTTAGACCACTAGGGGAAATTGTTACATCAAGGCTGTTGATGTTGAGAACACTATGGCCACTACAAGTCATTGAAAAATTTATTTTGGATAAAACTTAGTTTGTTACTCTGGACTGAATGTCCCTATGAAACACACAGCTTGAGGCTGTCTCAGGAAGATGTGATACCTTGCGGTTTGCGTATACATTAGCGGCTGAGAATATTTGGTGAGCACATGAAGCTGAGCTATTTGTTTAGCTTTCCCCCAAAAGAAATTTAGATTGTGTGGTAGCAACTAGGACATTAGCTTCAAAATGGCATTTTTGGTTCAAACTGAACAATGCTAAAATTTATTTTGAATTAATTTTGAAATTCAGTGTGCTCTGGTTTTAGTTGGATCTCAATTACAAAGAAAAAACCCAAACTTATGTGGAATTTATTATTTCTGCTTTGAACCCTGGCATTGGTCAGAAACCACAAAGTTCTATGAGGATTTCCGAAGTTTGCATGTGATTTTAAAAACTTATTATAAACACACAAAGAAACAGACAACATTATAAACCTCTTTTATTGGTAAAGATTAGAGTTAGCTTCTTGATTTTAATGTAGAAAGCTAACAATATTTTCAAAAACTTTTATTTCTTCAGAAATATTCCAAAGAACCATGTCTTATTTCCAAGACCAGTTATGCCAAACTGAGAGAAGGGAGGTTATTGTTAAAATCATGTATTTTCCAATTTGAAAAATTCCAAAAATATGTTTTAAAACAAGAAAAAAAGCAGTGTATTAGCTGAATTTTTACTGTGGTATTTTAGTTTAGTTTAATTTCTAAAGATCTTATGAATGAGAGTAGTTTCAACAAAAAAGCCACATTTTTGCAAACAAGTCCCCAGCTTCCAAGCATCTCAAGAAGAGTTTGTGGTCATACTCCTCTGAAACAAAACTGATGGGCTTACTGTCTTACTCTGAAGATATGCTGCATACTTTTCCTAAAGCTTTTTATTTGCCTGTGTTTTTTCCTGTCAAACCATATGCAGTGCAAATTAAAACACTACACACAAACAAAAACCACCAAAGCAAGTCTTTTTTGGTGATACAACAATTTTTTCTCAAATATTCTTTGAATCCTGTCCCATCTGTTTTCTAACCCTAAATTTTCTAAAAAACTGTTGAGAAATTAAAAAAAACAAACCAGTAAAAACAAAACACCAAAGGACAACGAAGAAATAAAGGGAAAAGTACATAGGTTGCTTTACTAACTCAAACTCTAGGGTATCCCCCACTGAAGAGCTGTGAAAAATTGGTAACATCAGACATATAGGATGCAAATAGTACCTCAATGGATGTGAAAGAGAAACCAGTCTATGTTTTCTTTGTTGGACCTTCTAGAGTGCTTTATAGAATCATAGAATGTTAAGGGGTTGGAAGAAACCTTAAAGATCATTGAGTCCTAACCACATCTGAAGTGGGCAGAGACATCTCCCACTAGACCAGGTTGTTGATGGCCTTATCCAGCCTGGCTTTGAACACTGTCATGCTTGGGGCATCCACATCCTCCCTGAGCAACCCTCACAGTAAAGAATTGCTTTCTAATATCTAACCTAAATTTCCCTGCTTTCATTTTGTACCCATTACTCCTTGTTCTATCACTTGTAGTGGGTCTGGCTGAGCCAGATTTTATTTTCCCATAGTAAACCTTACAGTGCTGTGCTCTGCATTGGTAGCTAGAGGAGTGTGGATAACAAGCCCATGTTTTGGCTACTGCTGAGCACAGCATTGTAACATTCCTTCTTCAGTCAAGAGTGAGATCCTGGGAGAGGACACAGGTAGGCCAGCTGACCCACACTGACCATGGGGTTATTGCATACCATATGACATCAACCCAGATATAAACCTGAGGCAAGGAGCTGGAAGGGAGGCATTTACCTCCTCGTAATGGCTGCCTGCTGACAACTGCTATGAGTGCGAGAGCTCTGCTTTTCAGATAAGTGGCCGATCTCCACTGTTTATGGGAAGTAGAGATTAACTGCTATCTTTTGCTTTGTGCATGTGCATGCTGCTTTAGTTATTTTTCCTTTTTGCATAAATATAAACTGCCTTATTGTAATCCGTGATTTCTGTTATTTCTTTTTCCTCCCACCTTGCTCTCTCCCCTGTCTGTCTGGAAGGGGTGATAAAGTGGCCAGGATGGTATTTTGCGCAGTGGTATGAGGCACCGGATATGTCTCCAGCCATCCAGTGGTTGCTTCCAGTATGCTGAGCACACAGTGCTTACCTTGGCAGGTCTGTGGCAGAGTGACATAATCAACCTGCCAAGACTCCCTGTATCTATACTCATCTCTACATCCACCATACCACAGGCGCTTCACTCTCTTTGCTTGTGCAATTGTAGCACATCTCACAACCATAGATAATCTGGGAAATAGTGTCCATGGTTAGATCCCCCCTCGGTCTCATGCCCATGTATAGGTGGAATCTCTACCCTGATGACTGAGGCATCATGGACCCATCAAGCTAGGAACAGCTCTCCCTTATGCTGTCAGTCCAGATCTAACTGTAGCACCTTGACTTGTGCAGCTTGGTCTGCCTTTTTGTTGTTATGATGTTCCTCATTAGGTTGATTTTTGGGTACATGGGCATCTACATGGCAGACTCTCACAGTCAGTTCCTCTACCTGGACAGCAATGTCTTGCCACATCTCCACAGCCTAGATGGGTTTTCCTCTACACCTCCAGTTAGTTTTTTTCCATTGGTCCACCCACACCCACAGAGCATTGGCGACCATCCACAAGTCAGTGTAGAGGTAAAGCCTTGGCCACTTCTTTCATTCAGCAAAGTCCAGGGCCAATTGAACAGCTTTGAGTTCTGCAAATTGACTTGATTCGTCTTCTCCTTCTGCCACTTGTTGGGTAGGACTCCAGAGAGCTGCTTTCCACTTTCAGTTCTTCCCTACAATGTGGCAGGAACCATCATTTTCTGAGAAATGCTTATGGAAAGTAGAGATTAACTGCCTGCTTCTGCTTTGTGCATGTGCATGCTGCTGTTGGTTATTTTTTTCCTTTTTGCATAAACTGCCTAATCATAACCCACAGTTTGTATTATTTCTTTTTCCCTCCCACTTTACTCTTTCCCCTGTCTGGCTGGGAAGGGGAATGATAGAGAGGCTGGGTGGGCACCTGGTGTTCCGTCAAGGTGAACCGACCACATCACTACTGATGGAGAGTCACGCTCCATCTTCCCTGTAGGCCCCCTTCAGACGATTGTATGAAATATTACAGAGCAGTTAAATAAATAAATTTTTTTTCAGGGTTATATCTTCAAATTCCAATTCCACTTTCAAGATATTTTTCAAGGAAATCCTGAAGGAAAAAACGCAATACATCATTCAGGGATGCTTATCCTTGACAATTCACTTCTGTTATTATCCATCCCAGAAGGGAAGGGTATTCCAGGTTCTTGTTAAGAAATCCCCTAGGGTATATTGGAGTGAAATGGCACTGAATAATTGGTGTTTTTAAATAGATATAGGTAGGATTTTTCAGAAGAATTTTGTACAAAAGGTAAATGGGTATGTTGCCATTTTGAGTGTTATCATCTATAGTAATGAAGCAATAATAAGGCATAAAAATAATACCTAAGGAAAAGGGAAAGAAAGAAAGAAAAAACAAGGCAGAAAGATATATTTAGTCACCACTCACCGTATTCAGCCATGAAACTTTTCCTCCATGTCTGTTGATTGAAGCTAATGCCTTGATCTGTTGGAGCTGGGGGAAGCCACCTCACCCCGGCAAAACTCAAAAATCTCATGAGGTATTATACACTTCAAGCTCATGTGGGAATGGCTTACACCTCCCTTGTGGTGGGGAATTTTACAATGGATAGTGTCACCAGATATGCCCATGGAACATGTTAGGAGTCTCTGACACCTCCTAAGACTCAGCATCAATCATGGTCCATCATGGTCCAACATCTGAGATGAGTAGCCCAGGCCAGAAGTGAAACATCTTCAAGGTTCCTGAGGGGATGTTTACAGCAGAGTCATCAAGCCAGGGAGGACACTGGCATGATAAGAAGGATTATCACACCTCACAGGATTTGTCTATCTGCCTCTTCCCTTATCTGAAAATCCAGTTTGTAGTTTCAGGTATGCACAGCCTTCTGCACATGGAATTATTGGACAATGGCACCCACTTGTCAGATCTGCAGGTCCTTTTGATATATGCATGCTTGGGGAGGGGTGGGTGTGGGCTGTGCTGGGTGAGCAGCTGTTTCTTTTCAGTCTGCTACAGTAGGCAGAAGACTTTTGATGATCTTAGAATGTTTAAGCTATTAACTATTTCAGGTTTTGACACCTTCCAGATATCAGGTTTGCAGGACATGACAGATAACTGACAGTATAAGAGCTGTCATGAAGGTTCCTGTTAAGGAGTTTGCATTTGAGAGTGAGAGTGGAGGTGGTAGAAGATGATATGAGATATGACATGGCTCATGTATGTCTCCTTTGCTTCAAAAACAAATGAACTATGAAAGAATCTCAGAGCACTGCAAGGACCTATGAGTATTTGAGCAACAGTGTGTAACAAGCTTGTCTTGAGTTGAGCTGGCAAAATGCCAACTGCCCAACACAGAATGTTAGAGCTTCCCTCTCCCCCCTGCTGAGAAAAGGGAGAAAGGAAAAAAACCCTAGAAACTCAAACCAGTTTATACTTAAACTAACTATATATATTTATACAGAAAAGAGAAAATTGAAAGCAAACTACAATATAATACACACTTACACAAGTTAGAAATAACAAGAAATAACTCCCCACACCCCAGCGAACACAAATCCCACCATGCTAATTAAAAATTACTTCAGAGAACTCAATCCCCAGAGAGATAGACTTAAGCAGAAAACTAAGAACAAGTATTTTACTTCCCTAAGATAATATGGTGGCAAGCTGGTGCTCTGGCCCTGGTCTTCTCATCCCTCCTGGGACAGAACAGTGTGTCCTTCTGAGACAATAGCTATGAAGGAACTGACCAAGCCACTCCCACACTGGCTCTTACACTTTGAGATGATGTCGGAATATGATAGGGAATACTATTGGCTGGGAGAAGTTAGCTGTCAGCTAGCTCAGCCCAGCTCAAGTCAGTCGACAGTCCCAGGCCTAATCTGAAATCTAAAGCCTAAATTTAGGCCTACCTAGCTAAACCCACAATGAAGTACATATGAAAACTGGCAGTTTGAGACTACCAGAACACAAGGAGAGCCGAAGCAAAGCTCCCAGGCTACTGAAACTCACATTGTTTGACTCCAAACTAGTGGTAGGTAGAGGTGCTTTATTCTTGCTCTCAAGATCTTAAAAGTGCTATAGACAATGCAAAGGATGAAATAAAAGAAATGTTTGGGGTTTTTTTTAACAAATGGAGAACTGCAGCAAGAATACATGTCTCTTCTTCACAGCATATTACTTACAATGTAAGGCAGGTTGCTACAGGATCGCAGATGTGTTCTTCCTTTAGAATATGCCATAATGTTTTTTTCTCCATTTTTTTATGTTTGTTTGATGACTTCCTTGCAGTTGCCAGATAACAATGCATTTCTATCTGAAGTAGCAAATAAGGTGGGAAATCTTTTCCTCGTGCTATTTCTGAGTTGCTGCTGAATCTATGCCCTCCTGAACACAAATGTCACTGCTTAGGCTGGGAAGCAAATACAACCTTCTATACAATCATTTCATGCCTTAGTTCTGCTTGATTTTTCATGCTCTTTGAACCTTAATTTAACTGTGAAGTTTGCTTAATTAGAATTTAGACTTTGAGATTGCTTTTAAAGAGTGTGTTTGTGTTTTGATTCGTTATTTAAGCTTGTCTTTCAAGGGTAATGAAGAAAATCAGGACTGAACTGAGTGACTGACCATAGCAGAAGCTTCTTCCCCATTCCATTCATCTTTACCTCATTAAACTGTAGTATTTTCTTGTTTGAGGTGTTACGACTTTTATTCTGTGTAGGGTGCTAATGCTGTGGTTGATATGTCTCATCCAAAGAAGCTATTTCAATGAAATACAGACTTCAGAAATTGCCAAGTTATCTCTAAATCTAAGTTCCGTACTCAATCAAAAAGAACTTAATAAAATAATGAATTCCTGAAATCCACAAATTGTAAATCAAATAATAACTTACATTTCTGCACAGCAAAGGTAAGCAAAAGTTAAATGCCCATCAGAGAAAAATCCCAAAAACATAAATCAAGACTTTTGGAATAAATACAAATTCTCTCATCATCTCTAATTGTCACTTGCTGTAGATGTCAAACTAACAGAGTAGCAGTTTCCTTATTTGATTCACCATGAAATTAAACTGAACTGACAATTTTTATTTTCACCTGGCAAATTCTTTCAACACTATTTAAATCTAGATGATCAAGTACAGTTTTCTGCTGCACACACTCATCTCTCCTACCACATCTCTGATTTGCATTATCCCACATTCACAGTTTCCTCTGACAGCCTGGCATTGGATTACATTTACAGTCTTGTAAGGTGTAAAGGAATGTATGGACATAGTTAGCAAAATCACCAGTGAATATATAAAGTCACAGAGTTCTTCTGATAATGATGGGCAGGAAAAAAAATAAAAGCTTTAGAAGTATGGAAAGCAAATCAAGCATGCAGACAAAATCTCTATTATCTTTGAATGCAACCAAACCTAATGTTTTTCTTCATAAGTAAGTAGTTTATTATTGTTAATACTTTGCTAGTCAAAACATAGGAAACAATAATTGATATCTAAAATGGCTCATATCCCTTCTTGTTTCAAACATCTCAGGTGCAGTATAGCTATAAACGCAATGAATTTGAGGTCAGATTACATCAAGGATAACTCTTATTTAGGTGATCTGAAAAACCCAACTCTGACAGCTCTGGTTGTAACAACTCAAGTTTCCTGTATAGAGCTGGGTCTGGTTATCCATTAATTACATTTTGCATCATAAATAATTCAGAATTTGAAGTCAACAAAATAGTCCAGTCATCACAGCTCTGTCCAAAACAGGAGAAGAGGACTGTGAAAGAAAATATAGATGTGAGAGATATTTGACCTCTTGTACTCAGCTGTAAATTAAAGCTTCTCTCCTTTTGACATTGACAGCAGAGGCTGCAATGCCTGCTGTAGATTATGAGAAGGACTCTGTATGTACTTCTCTGTAAACTCATAAAAGGTGATTATGCTGGGGAGCAACCTGCTGGGGAGAAACTTGAAGTCTCTGTTTTCTTCTTCCTAGGACAGGAGAGACACACAGCATAAGAGAGCAAAATATTTCTTTCACGGCTCCCTGTCACACATCCCTGCTACCAGTGAAAGGAGGGAGTGAAAGTTTCCTGGCCTGCAATTTCTTCTTTGCGGTTCCCCCGCAGTCAGGTACCACATTGTAGTCTGTGCTCTTAGTGAAGAACCTGGCTTAGCCACTTTGACTTAGGAACTGCCTTCTTGGCAAATTTTGTCCAAAGACAAACCATTCTCTTGAGTGAAAGACTCAAAGGGATTATTTAACTGTTCTCTTTCCTCATTAGAGAAACACAGATATACTTACTTTGGATCACCAAAAGTGCATTTTTTTCTTTACACTATTCCTTCAAATCCAGAAGATTTCTTCTGTTAGAAACAGCCTGGCACCCTTAAGTTTTCCTTCTAATGAGGTAAACAGTAAAGAGTCAGTGGAATAATAATATTTGACAGAGAATTTACATTAGATCAAGGAGAAAAACTTCATTTGTCTTTGGACAGGATGGACAAAGAATTCATTCCCTTTATCAATCCAGAAATTACAAATACAATTTCGTAACATCTCTGCCTGTAATCTCAAAGCTATTCCAGAAAGAAAACTGGGTCCAAAACATATTGTGGAGATATGCTTGTCTATTCTGAGGGGAGAATTTTTCAGGTTTTTAAGATATGCATATTCTGCCTCCCAGTCTGCATACAAGCTCTTAATAGCTTCACACATTTCCCATTCATTCACCTGTCTTCTTTACAGTTTGTCGTTGTTGTTTTTTTATTTTTAATTCTAGCAAAGAAAACAATTCACCTCAGCTCAGTAAGTTGTGAACACTTTTTTTTCCTCCAAGCCTGTCAAATTTTTTCAGATAAAATCACAAGGGTCTGTTGATTCCAGCATTTCCTAACTACACTGATTTCCTTTCCAGGAACTTTTTCAATGCCTTCTGTCTCTCTCCATCAACTTTCTGTGCATCTGTTCCTTATTTCTGGGAAATCCAAATCCTTATATACCAATGCAATAGAAGTGTCCTTCTTACACATTATTTTATTTTAATAAGCTGTAATGTACTTAACTAATCTCACCAGAATTTCAATTTTATATTCCAGAAAATAAAGGAAGTTATTTAGTCTTGTTTCCAAGGCAGAAACTGAAAACTTATCAGAAAGGCCTGCAGAATGAAACACAAACATGAGTCAACAACCTTGGGTCTAAGAAAACTGAAAAACCTCCAAGCTCTGTGTGTGCTGAGGAAGAGAATGATTAAGACAGGGTCCCACTGACCCCAGACTCAAATCCTAAGGGGGTGGAACAGGGCTGGCAAAAAGGTTGAACTGGAGATGTGTAAAGTAGTGATTGGATGGATCATATTATAAAAGCCATGGAAATTAGAGCTTGTCCACGTGTCGATATGTATTCCTGTGGTCCCTCGGCTTGATATTAAAGGACTTTCACTTTTTATCTTATCCCACACTAACTTGGCTCAGAGTCCTGCTTTGTTGGGGTCTCTCATGGCATCAAAGTTATTAAGAATAGGGACAGGTTAAACAAATTAAGTTCTGAGTTAAAAAAAAAGAAAGAAAGAAAGAAAGAAAGAAACAAAAAAGCCAGTAAATATAACATGAAAGTTTTGTTCCCTGTACTCCAGGGAAATTTTGTCCCCTGTACTGTACTACTGGTGTTAGGGAAGAAGTCTTCTGTAACTAAGACATGGACACTGCAAGAAGACAGTGTCCTCTAGTACTGGTCAATGAAATGGACAGTGAGCTGGAAAAGTAAAAAGTTGTATGTAGTTTCAGACCACTCCAGATACTGAAACATGACATGATTCAAGCAGCAAAAGCAGACTGCACCCAACACACTGGACTAAGAATTCAAATCCAAGTTTTCCAAGTGATGTTGGCATACTTGTATGTATGACTTCCCTTTTAAAGAATTTGAATAATCAAAAACACACAATCACACTTTTCAACCACAAAAAGATAGTTTATCTTTTAAGTCTGAATGGAGCACACATGTAAGATTCCATTTTTGTGTCCTAAGAAAGTAAGAGATGGGGAGTTTATCTTCATTTACTTCACCAAATATCCTATTGAATTATTACCTGTAGATGTTAACTACCATTACAAGAGTAGGGGTGTCATTCTAAATTATTCAATACTGCTAAATCAAATAAGCAAAAAGAAGTTTGTAATGGGCATAACTCTAATAACTCCTTGATCTACTAAATGTAGAGTGCCCCGTTTATTCATGTTCTAAATTTATTTGTGGTCCCCACAACATTCTTACTTCTAAACTGCAAAAATATGCATTTAATGGATTGACTTTTGAATAAAAACTGGCTGGATGGCCACGTCCAAAGAGTTACAATCTGTTGCTCAAAGCCCAGCTGGAATCTAAAAACAAGTAGTTTTACTCAAGGATCCAATACTATTTGAGATTTTCATAAATGACATGGCAAATGGGATTGACTGTACCCTCATCGGGTTTACAGAAGGCATCAAGCTGAGTGATGCAGTTGATTCACTTGAGGGAAGGGACCATGCAGAGGGACCTTGACAGGCTTGAGGAGTGGGTCAATGGTTTGTGGAGAGCATATTGTATTTTTTCAGTATATGAAGTGGGCTTATAAGAAAGACAAAACCAGACTTTTTACGAGGTCCTTTTCTGATAGCAGAAAGGGTATTGATAAATTTAGACAGGTCACAAAGGAAGAGGATGGTTAGATACTGAAACAGTTTTCTGAGAGAAGTTGTGGAAGCCCTACCACTGAAAGTGGATTGTAGTTAATAGTCAGGTTGTCATTCATAGTTAGGTTGGACAGGGCTTTCAGCAACCTGACCTGGTGAAAGATGTCCCTGACCACAGCAGTGGGGTTAGACTAAGGTCCCTTATAACCCAAATCATTCTATAATTCTGTAATTCATGTAACTCAGTGTTGTTACATTATAATGGCCTATATGGTCTATAGTGTTTGTATTTCTTAAGTAGAAATAAGCAAATGAAAATACTCTGTTCCAATAATGAGAGGCAAAGTTGCCCAATTGGACACAAGGTTAAAAAAACAGAGATAAAAGTGAGCAAAGACATCAGGAAACAATAAGTCTGAGAAGGGAAGCAAAGAATTCCTGAAACCAGTTCTATTCCCATATGTCACTGAGAATGTTAGCAATTAAGTTTTCAGTGTTGCTTTTTTTTGGTTGGTTGGTTGGTTGGTTGGTGATTTTTTTAATCATGCAGGCGCTCTGCTTTTTTTCCTACTTAAAGAGTACATTCTTCAGGGATAATTTGGGCACCGAGGTTAATTTTATATTTTTACAGAACATAAGAGGCTTTAAAGGAAAGTAAAAAAAAAAAAAAAAAAAACCCAAACAAAAACCAACCAAACAAACGAAACCTAATAAAAATGGAAGTAATCTTTAAAATTCCTATTGATGCCTGTTATTGAGACAAAAAATAAGTATTTGGCACTTTAAGAAAAAAATTATGACATATTTTATGCAATCCTTTCTTAGAGATTCAATTTTCATTGAAAGCACTTTTTGATGGATAAAAATCCTCTGTGAGCCTTACATCAGGAGTCATATGATTCAAGGCAAAAGAAAGAAATATTGATTGCATTTTTTTTTTCTGTCAGGAGCACCATGACAAATATAAATTTTAAATGTAAGATACAGCTGCATCAAACAAAACTGACAACCAGACTTCCTGCAATTAACCCAACAATTTCATAACTCAGTCTTAATTATAATGCCATTAGCTAGCATTAGCTTGAGATGTAATTCCAAGATGCAAAAAGATGTTCCTGTCCTCCCACGGACTACTCCTGTTTCTTCTTTGTGTGTTTAGATGTTTTTTTTTGTTTGGGTTTTTTTCTGGTTGCTTTTTTGTTTGTTTGTTTTGGTTGATTGGTTGGGGGGAATTCTGGTTTTTTGTTTTGTTTTGTTTTGTTTTGGGGGGTCTTGGGGAGTGGGGCTTAAGAGAGTTGTTTTGCCATTTTGTGGGGGCTTTGTGGGGGTTTAATTTGCATCTATTCTCTTAGCCACTGTACGATGTGATCCCAATGACTGTTAGCCTCACACCCAGGAAAACATAGTTGAAGAGGAATTGTTTAAACTATCTTCATCTATCAAGGTCATTTTAAGTTCACCTTAAAATGCAACATCTATTTTCATTTTTATTGCAAAAAAGATTTAGGGAATAAGGAATGAAGAATGTAAAAAATATTATTTCAAAGTGAAAGCTTTCTTGTACTCAAAATCACATATAGCTATTTAAACTTTCAATCAAAGACAACCTTTTCAGCAGCAAGTGATACATGTGAGCAAGGCAAAAAGGATATTTGAGTCACCATTCACTGCAATATTGAAAAGATAGTTATGTACATGTTGATATAATGTCTTGCCTCAAAATTGCTTTATTTTTCTGTCTCATACAAGAGGTGTGGTGTCTGATTCACATTTCAAACACACTTTCACAAGGTAGCAGGATTGTATAAACAATATTCAACTGACAGTACTTCTTTAATCATAAAAAATTAATAAGATGGCTATGCTGATAAAAACAATGCCTGGCATGTTGCAGAACATAAAGGAACATGTCTTTAAAGAAGATTTGTACCTTTGAACAGCGACTTTTTTTTACAGTGTTTCTGAACAATGTAATAGCTGCAAAAATAATAATAATTAAAAAAAAAAAACCAGAAAACCTTTTTTAAAATGTTAATTAAAACTTATATGTGAGTGAGGAAAAATTCACTTCAAAATGAAAACCAGTATTCAACAAATCAGTATTAAAGAGTATGCAAGCATATTTTAAAATGTGTATTCCTCTTCATATGTTTGTACCTCTCAAATATTTTAAATTATGTTCCCCCTTTTTTCTAAGTCCTTATTTTTCAACAAAAAGTATATGCAGGTGAAGGAGTTAACAAACGTTTGCACTCATATGGGAGACTGAAATGTAGTTTGGTAGTCCATCATAACCACAGCAGACTGATGGTTTTTTTTAATGGAAGAATATCTGTGTTTTAGTTACAGTGGCCCGAACCAGTTTATCACTGTGTGGATATAACCAAAACTGTGTATTCTACACCCCCTATATCATTTCTTATGAACTATTAGTAACGGATCACTTGCAGCAGCTGTCTAGGGCACAGCTGACACCTTAGGCTACAAGCTGGGTGTTAGAGAACCCTGAGAGGCACAGGAATGGTTCTGTCTTCACACTATCCCTCAGCTGTGATAGCTTCCCTATGAAGAGGCACTAGCACGTTCACACCCAGCCTGAGGGGTCATGTCTGCTAATGGACTACCACAGATTCCAAAAATATCCCATGACTCACAGAGGTAAAATATCCATTATAGAACTCTCCGCCCTGGGGGAGGCACTGGGCATTCCCATCTGAACCTGAGGGTATATAATGTTGGGGTTTGGGGACTTTCGGTACCACTCTTTGGATCCAGAGGAGGACCAGAACCTAAACAGGACTGTGACTGCCGCTCTCAAACAGACTGTGACCATCATCCTCACCAATAGGTTTTCTGTAGAGGAATATTTGAACAGCACAGGCCACGGCATGCTGCTAGAGGCCTGTATGCACAACCCAGACTATGTAGAAAATAGCAAGGCCACTGTGTCCTTGAGCTAGTTTCAAAGGGAGACAAACTTATGGTAAACAGCAAAAGCAAACGGGTAGCAAGATGTAGGAGACCACGAAACAGGCAGGGACAGCGATGCAGAGGCGCATGGCTTGGAAGGAAGCACCAATTGAATTGTTATGTTAGCCGCGTGTACTGGGGGCAGGGGCCAATCGGGTCGTGTTCTGAGGTGCGTGGACATTAGCTATTAGCCAATAGTGTGCTTGTATTATTCGAGTGTCTTTAAGAAGTATGAAATAAAAGTGTTTAGAAAACAATAAAGTGAGCATTGACCATACCTCTACCAGGACTCATCTTTGACACCACACTGAACTCCAAGGGCTCCTGACCTTAGTTTTCCTTTTACTTTGGACCCTGGGGAACCATGTGGTGCTCAGCACAGGGGCTAATGAACACCATTCTGTTTGTGCCCCAGGGTGCTGGGTTATACATCTGTTTTTGTGGGATAAAACCAGTGTTCTCTGTATCATTGTATTTATTGCAATCTTTTTAAGTAAATTGTAACTCTGACTTCTAATCTGTCTTGAGTTCCTTTCTCCCGCCAGTTTACCTTTAAACCAGAATAAACTGTCATACAATAGGATGGGCATTGAAATTAAGTTTAGTATCCTAAACCAGAGTGATGTATCATACAATATTCTACTTAGTGGCTGCTATAACAGATAAAGACATTGTAGCAATCACAGTAAAAATGAGCTCAAAAATATCTACACATTTGGAATGACAATTGAAATATCAGAATCATCAGAATGATTATTTCACCAAAAACAATTGTTTGCTTAAGAGTTTAAAACCCACCCACTACAACCGTTTCAAAACCTATAATTGTACATCCATAGTTTTCTGTTGTTATTTCCAGGGCCCATTGCATGGACTGAGACTATTTGTCAAACCCTTTTGAGATAGCAACCTGCAAAAACAAGATAATGTTACACAATTTTATCTGGAAAACAGATGTTTTGCTAGCAGAGTACACTAAATTAACTGAAGAGTTAACAATTCTCTAATTTGCTTTATGATACTTTTCTCAGCCTTTAAAAAACCTGAAAGAAAAAATTAGACTGAAAACAGGTGGCATAGTATGTCTGTTTTCAGTTATTCCTCAGCTGGGAACACTCCAGAGATATTCAAAAGCTGTCTGGACACAACCCTGAGTGACAAACTCTAGGAGACCCTGCCTGAGCAAGAAGGATGGACTAGATGACCTCAGCAGTCCCTGAACCCTAGCTTTTCTGTGATTCTGTGATTCTATGAAAATGATTTCACTCTTGACAGCAGGGACAGGAGAGACAGACCTCCTCACCTTGAGGTCTGCTCATGTTTCCTGAATACACTCAATGACTATGAGGTAATAATTGTGTGACAGTAAGAAGAGTCCTGGGAATATTGATCTCTGTGTTTAGCATGGTCTTGATACCTTGGTGTCATAAAAAAATTTGAACTGCTGGTGTAAGCCCGTCATTTGCAGTCTTAAGGATAATGGAAAGTCTTACAAAAAGTTGTAAAGATTAACAAGACAAAGGCCTTTTAAATGGTCATTTTATGTGAGCTAAGTGCAGGGTGAAGCCTTCAGTTCATACTTCATGGGGACTTTCATGAAATCATCTCAGTGGCACCTTTCATACCTATTACAATATCAGTCCATTAAAATTCTCAGTGCAGCACTGAACGGCGTTGACACATCACATGTCTGACATACAGATAACCAGACCTTATGAAGGTGAAACTAGTTTTCAGAATCTGTACTGTTCACTTGATTGATTCCATCTTAGAAGTCATGTGATGCTGCAGCCCATGTTTTCTACATGGGCTGCAGCTGTCATGCAAACATGACCTGATAATACATTGTCAGGAACGCTCCAGAGAGCTTACAGCAATCTAAAATCTTTTTCATGGAGTGTAAAGTTCCATCTGAAATATGACTACTTGATAAGCAGTTCCTCTTTTTCAAACTGTCCTTTTCATTTTCAGAAAGTTAATCTTCTCTGCTCCACTCAATCCTGTGTCAAAATGAGCTGAATCCTGTGTCAAAATGAGCTGACTCCTCAGAAATGCACCAGGTGGCCCCATATCACTGAGCCCCCAGGGGTTTAGCCGCCCATCCCCAGACAGTGGCATGGATGGTAGTAGCAGTGTGTTGTGCTGGTCAGTCCCTTTCAAGGAGATGGACTTTCAGGTATCAGGATAAAAATCCTCTTGAACTCAGTTCTACTACTCTCTGGTCCTTAGGTTTTGGTTCAGGTACAGGATGCAAACAATTTTTCCTCTCGTATAGGTGTTGTGAGCAGGTGAGCTGTGCTTTTTATGCAACCTATTTTTCCCACGTAACCTCATAGATAATCTTAGTATACACCACAACAATTTCAGACAATGACAACTTTCATGGATTATCACAGCTGTGCATTGTTACACCTCTAGCTCTCAGCAGTTTGCTGTCTGTCCCCGCACTGTCAGGGATGATCTTATCTTCCACAGCACACCAATCAAATCTGTTCAATAGTTCTAGCTGTCTCTGCTATTTATACTGAAATAACACAACAAGCTATTATATCAGTTTCTACATTCACATACAAAAATGTCAAGGCACAGCATTTTGTGTGGCCTACCATTTGCCATTCACTAGCCTCTCCTGCATAAATTACTCCTGAATTTAATGCAGTAGCAGTTTAATTTTTATGTGAGAAAAGAAGGTTTGCCCCAGCATCTCAGGAGGTATACCTGGTATCTCTCAATTCCCAATGTAGCAGATGTTGATCCCTACTCCTAGAAACAGTCTGATAGAGGAAACTTGAGAGAGACATTCTGAGTTACAGAAACCCAGTTTTAGGTCAGTGTAACACAACTCAGTATCTCTGGCCCCAGAAGTCACCCTGAAGGAGTGAAGAAACTTTTATTTGGTTGCTATAGCTATTTAACTGTATGTTGGTTATCTGGATTTGCAGCTATTTAAAAGATTCCTTTTGTCATTTTCTAATTATTAAATAGGTTATTATAAAAAAAGGAAGTATGAAATACCAGTATTTTATTTCCAAACATAAGGACTGATATCACAGCTGACATCATTTAAACAAGGTTGTTGACCTTACTGTAGACACTAGATAACACTGTATAATATGACACATCATAGAAAAGATTGTAATTGTTCTGTTAAATTTTATGAATGATGTTTCAAAAATTAGACCTGAGCACTATTAATTTTTTTATTCTTTTAAATGTGGCCAAAGGAAAGTTCTCTCAAACACATTTTGAAGCTCAGTAACACACTGGAAAATTCAAAGCTTCCTTGCTTTAACTGTTCTTCTCACAACAGTTTACTAGTGACAATGCAATTTTGTTGGAGTGAGTGACAAGGTTTTTGCCTTGTGAGATGTCCGCTTCCAACCACGAAGACAGGAAGATGTCAGTGTTTTATCTCCTTCAAGGGTTGGATAGAAACCATGAAATTAAAAAAGTGGATTGCTCGTCTACCTTGACTCTGAAAGAAGACAGCAACCTACACAGAGGCTGAAAAACATAACAGTATGCCATATGCACTGTACAGAATCCTGCGCTGTGCATTCAAGATCAGCTAAACATTATTAAACAAGCACTAGCTGCACTGTGCTGTGATGACTACAGTTAAGTTTTAACAGGAAGCAAGAGCTGCCTTTCTCTGCATTTGGAAGAAGGTAAAACAGAAGAATGAAATGATGATACTTAATTTCCAGTCTAGCCTATAGCAGTGACTTGACAATGAGACCAGAGAACTCACTTAAACTAATTTTGAAGCTACCCTGGGACAAAAAGATCATCAAGATTGAAGAGCAGAGCTGAAAAGTAGAACAAGGTTTTCAGGAGCAAAGCCACACTTCCCATTAATCACAGAAGGTGAAAGACACCATTCTGTTCCCCCATTTATAGTACAGTGGTGTACACTCAGCTAGATTGGCTACAAGGCCATTTTTACTATTTAATCATACAGATTATTTTTAACACACAACTGGATTTTCCACATCCAATTCCAGAAATAATACATAAACCAGTGTACTTGACCACAATGGTCTGAGACTTTTAAATTTAAGTTCCTTGTAAGAGAACAAAAGTCCAACAGCTACTGAAATTCAGCTCTTCTAAATAAAATAAAATAAAAAAAATCTTCACAAAAACCTCCAAACCCCACAAACAAAACCACAAGAAACCCCAAAACACTTCCCCACCCCACCTTAAAATAAACCAAGCCAAAAACTCCCTCAAAAAAACCCAAAACCTCCCAATTTTTTTTAACAGACAACCCAAAAGGTATGCCAGAAGATGGTGAATACTTCTAAAAACAATTTTAGCCATATTTCAAAGCATTGATTCCTAGACTGTTATATTAAATAATCAACAGGTGAAAACTGTGTTAGACTATTGAAATATCCAGTAAGCCTGGTGCTCAGACAAGTTAAAGTTCCTATGAATCAGTTCCTATAGTCTAAACTGAACTGCTGCAATAAAACATTCAGGAAATGAAAGAATTGAAGCACTAACTAAAAGCAGAAGAAGCAGACACTGCTGATTCAGCCATTTTGTCTGATTATCTGACTTGTCAGGTCCTGATGGTCCTGATAACACTAGTCTCACCCTTGAAAATTATTTTTCTTGTGATATACTGTCACATCCTCATTTAGTTTCTAGAAATCTCTAACACATCTTCACTGTATGTTGGCTTATATCAGAACTGTGGTGCACGCTATTAAAATCATACCTGTGCAGTACAGGAACTCAGAAAGTCCCACACTAAGTAAGCATGCTGAAGTAAAGTCCCTTATATCTCTAAATGTAAATCAGTTAACTTCTTCTCAGTGGCTGTTGCAGTGTTGTGTTTTGGATTCAAAATAAGAATAATGTTGATAACATACCAATGTGGGTTTCTGGTAAGTCATATTTATCCGAAGTCAAGAAGTCTTTTTTTATTGTCTCATACTCTGCCATTCATGAGGTAAGTCAAATAAAATTGAGATGGAGTATAGCTGGGACAGATGACCTGAACTGGCCAGAGAGATATTCCACACTTTAGTGTATATACTGCCTAGTATATAAACCGGGGGAGTTCAGGTTTATTATCTGGGTTCAGGAATGAGATCTGGCATCAGGCAGCAGGTGGTGAGCAATTCTGTTGTGCATCACTAGTTAAGGGTTCGTTTCCTTTCCCTTTTTATTTTCATTAGTATTATTGTTCACTATTATTATTGTATTTGACTTTGTTTTCCATTATTAAACTGTTCTTAACCTAGAAGTTTTACTTTTCATTCTTCTCCCCATTGTAGTGGAGTGTGGAGAGAGGGGGGTGGAGAGAGCAGCTCTGTAGTGCTTAATTTCCAGCTGGGCTTAAGCCACAACAGCATCCCACCTAAAGGAAGTTCAAACATTGACATATGAGAATAGGGTATTGATCAGAAAAATTCTTTAGCACCACAGCTTCATATCCTTCTCCTTCCTTCATTTCTCTTTCTTTGACTATAAATACATATACCATAAGGAAATATACTGTTTGTAGATGGACACAAATGCATGTGTGCATACAAAAGCATACCTGCAAAAAGATAGGCCCAGTGAAAAAAGTCTTAGTCCATTAGTAGTTTTATTTGCTTTGTTTTTATGACTCACCTGGGAAGAGATTCAAGTAAACACAACCACTCCGAAGTAACACACAGGATGCATTGAGTCAAACACTGTGAAGTTAGAGTTGTGCAAGTTTCTCTAGACATTTCTATTCAATCTACTTTAGTATCAGCTTATTGACCTACCAATATGTCTTCAGTATTTTCCTGTAGAAAACCAGACTATGTGGACTACACAGCTTGGACTGCACTGGTCTGCAGGGGCTTTTTCCTCCATTTTCTTAATAAGTCACAGAGTTGTGTAGCTGCCTAATGAGCCACCTGATTTTGGCTAACTTAACCTCTTGGGCACTTTGTTTTCAGAAGGCCCACAGCTACCTGGTTTTGAACAGTATCGTTACAGAATGACAGAATTTGCAGAGTTGGAAGGGACCCATAAGGATCACCCTTAGCCCTGCACAAGACCATGCCTAAGAGTCACACTGTGCCTGAAAGTATCACCCAAATGCTTCTTGAACTCTGGCAGGCTTGGTGCTGTGACCACTTCCCTGGGGAGCCTGAGTTATGCTGAAGAGTACTAGCCACTGGTGACTGTGGCCTGGCTGGGCACCTGCCCTCATTTCAGCCACTTCACTATCCAAAGCCTGTTAAATTCTACAGCAGCAGTAGATTTGCTATGCTAAGTGCATACTGACTGCCCAGGGGCACTCAAGGGATTAATGAGTAGTTTTGCAGCCAGACCAACCCAAGACTCCCATGAATAATCAATGGTACTTGAGGCTCTTTGGGTAATTGAATTGCAAAACCTGTAATAACCAGAGATGTAGCAGCAGCAGAATTATGCTTATGGCTGCCTCTAAATGTACAGACTAATGAAAAAAACCCACTGATTGTGAGGATTACTTATCTACTTCTATACCTATATTAAAAAAGGAGAATCTAAATTTGTGAATCTGATTAATGTTCATCCTCTGTAAGTCACCCTCTAATTGTGTGTAAACCATGTGATTCTACTACACCCAGTGGCAAGATTAGGAAACAGGTAGAACACACTAAGGTTATATGTATTTTTTAAAGGTGAAAGGAAAATTTAACACTAGAAAACACATTGTAATAAATTAGTCATGGATAAGAAGATAAACAACATCACATGACTAAATGTTTCTGTGTAAAATCATCTCTAATTAGGTCTTTTATAATAAGTTGTCCTGTGGACAGAGAAAAGCAACACTATGTGCAAACTCAGACTTCATTTCTTTGTAAAATATTAGATTAGAGCACAGGTAAGTATTACAGGTTGGTCACTCGATGAAGAGGGATTTTCTAATACATAATTAAAAGCAAAATTGAGAGTCATTTTTTTTCCCATTGAACAATGACATCAAGAAGTCAAATAGTTAAATCATCTGAAAAAGGCAAGAAGGAAGAAGACAATCAATCACAATTATCTGTATATTTAACTACTGAAGAAGCAAGTGTGGCTTATTGTAGTGAATTGACCCTTGCTGGACACCAGGCATCCACTAAAGCCTCTCTATCACTCCCCTCTGCAACTGGATGGAGAAAAGGAAATACAAGAAAGGTTTCATGAGTTGAGATGAGGACCAGTGTAAGGCTCCAAGAAACAAGTTACAAACTCATCCAAGGAATTTTACTTTAAAAACTATACAAGGCTCAAGAAATTCACCCACCAAATTTTTAGAAGAGCCCTCAGTTCATAAACAGCATAAGAGAGAGTGTGTAGAAGAAAATCTGCATATATTTTCTCAGGGAGTACTTTTACTGTTAAACTTTAGGAAATAAGAATACCTGGCAAATGTTAAAAGGGTAATATAGAGCGAAAATAAAGCATTCAACAAAGCATTTACTTAGCACATTCTAACCCATACAATTTAGCTAAACCAACCCATCCAGTCTCAAGATACCTAAAACATTAAGAGATTAAGAGAAGTAAATAAAGAGAGAAAAAGATTAAAATTATAGCTACTACCCAAGAGTCCTGCACAAGTTCATCTTCCACGTGTACAGTGGTAGCTTTGAACAACATGGAGGGCACATGCTGCTGCTTTTATTTGATTTGGTCACCCCTCCCAGACAGTGCTATCCCTTTCTCTACACACAGAGACACACACACTTGAGTTGATCTGAGCCAATAATATGTAAAATAATACAGTGTCTCCCAACTGGAATATGTCACTCACCAATTACCATCATAGACAAAAGAGACTGAGAGTGGGAGTATTAATTAAATTTATTGCTAACTGAATCACACCAGGATAATGAGAAGGAATATACATCTTAAAAACACCAAACACCTTTTCCCATCCCTGCCTCCTCTCCAAGTTCCATCTCTTCCTAGCAGTGCAGGGAGATGGCGAATGGGGGTTATGGTCACTTCATTACAGGTTGTCTTCTGCCACTACTCAGAGAGTAGTCCTTCCCTTGATCTAAAGAGAAGTTCCTTCTATGGGACACAATCCTCTATGAACTTTTCCAGTGTGAGACCATCTTACAGGCAACAGTTCAGTCCTTTAGGCACAGGCTGGTCCAGTGTGGATCTCCCACAGGGTCTCAAGTCCTATCAGGAAAACCTGTTTCAGCATGGGCCTGCCATGGGGTCACAGTGTCCTTTGGGCATCCATCCACTCTGGCATGGGTCTTCTCCATGGGCTGCATGTGAATCTCTGCACCCCTGTGGTCCTCCATGGGCTGCAGGGGCACAGCTGCTTTAGCATGATCTTCCCCACAGGCTGCAGGGAAACCTCAGCTCTGGTGCTTGGAACAAGCACCTCCTGCCTTTCCTTCTCCACTGACCTTGGTATCTGCAGAAGGTTCACATGTTCTGGTGAACTGGTGGCAATTTTCATCTGCGCAGTAACTTTTTTCTCCTTCTTAAATGTGTTAACACAGAAGCATCACTATCATTCTTGATTGGCTTTGTTCTGGCCAGTGGCAGGTCCACTCTGAAGCAGACTGGCATTGGTTCTGTATACGGGGGAAGCTTCTGGCAGCTTCTCATAGAAGCCTCCCTTATAGCCTTCCTATTACCAAAACCTGCACATGTAAACCCAATACATTTATGCAAAAATTGAGGGATTGTTAGTGGTGGGAGATCATCTCTATAGTAGACCGAGCTAAGATTTTAGCACAGAGCTTGCCATGTTTCTCTCAAGTTCCAGTGCAGTTGTCATATTGTGACTGGTTTTCCTCTTGATTATTTACAGAAGCAACAACCTCTTCATTGTTTTTAGTCATAACAACTGGTGTTGTTTTTTAATCATTAGCAAGGGCTGCCTCCCACCTCCATATTTCCAGTGGTTTATAGCCACTCTCTGACATAAGATTCTCCCTTTGATCAGGTAAAATAAGTCACATGTGACTTAACTGAGCAGCTCCCACATTGAATCACACAATCGCAGAATATGCTGTGTTGGAAGGGACCCACAAGTATAATTGAGTCCAAATCCTGTCCCTGTACAGGGCCATCCCCACAAGTCACACCATGTGCCTGAGAGTATCATTCAAGCACTTCTTGAACTCTGGCAGGCTTGGTGCTGTGACCACTTCCCTGAGGGACTTGTTCCAGTGCTCAATCACCCCCTGAGTGAAGAACCTTTTTGTAATATCTAACCTAAACCTCTCCTGACACAACTTCAGGCCATTCCCTTGGGTCTTGTCACTAGTCACCAGACAGACGGAGGAGATCAGTGTCTTCCCCTCCTCTTCCCCTTAGAAGGAAGCTGTAGACTACAATGAGGTCTTCCCTCAGCCTCTTCTTCTCCAGGCTGAACAGAACAAGTCACCTCAGCTGCTCCTCATATGGCTCCCTCTCAACACCCTTCGCCATCTTCATAGCCCTCATTTGGATTGTCTTTAATAGCTTTATATCCATATATTGTGATATCCACATCTGCCCTTGGCACCCAAGGTGAGGCCACCCCAGTGCAGACCACAGCAGGATAATTTCCTCCCTTGACCAACTGCTGATGCTTTACCTGATACCCCACCCCAGGACACGGTTGGCCCTCCTGGCTGCCAGGGCACTGCTGACTCATATTCAACTTGCCATCAACCAGGACCCCTAGGTTCCTTTCCATGGCACTGCTTTCCAACACCTCATTCCCCAGTCTGTACAAACTTTCAGGGTTTGCCCATCCCAGCTGTAGAATCTGGCACTTTCTCTTGTTGAAATTCATATGGTTGGTGATTGCCCCATCCTTTAATTTCTCAAGGCCTCCCTGCAGGTATCCCTGCCTTTGAGGGAGTCAACAGCTCCTCTGGGTTCTATGCCACCTTCAAACTTGCTCAGTATCCCTTCCAGTCCTATGTCTAAGTCATTTAAAAAGATGTTGAAGAGCACAGGACCCAAGATAGAACTCTGTGGAACCCCATTAATGACAGGTCACCAGTCTGAGGTTACCCCTTTCATCGTTACGCTCTGTGCTTGACCCATGAGCCAATTGCTGACCCATTATGTGATGTATTTATCCAGCTGTGAACTGGACAATTTGTCCAGAAGGATATTGTGAGAGGCAGTATCAAAAGCTTTAGTAAAATCCAAATAGATTACAGTAACTATCTTCCCTTGATCACCTAGGTGAGTTATAATGTCATAGAAGGAAATCAGGTTGGATAAGCAAGACTTTCCTTTCAGTGAAGGGAACAGAGGAACATCAGTGCACAAGAGGTATGAAGAAGTGAAGGGGCACCCATTTTCCTGCTGGATCTGCCACCAAGAATATTTTTGTTCCGTTGTCATAAATTTTTTGTTGTCCTTCAGAATATTCCTGATCACTCAAGCACAATAATTGATGCTTCAACTATTTGTAAGATTGCACCATAAATTAAGAGACGGATATCTCAGAGGACGTGGAGGGAGTGGAATAAGAACGATAATTGTCTTTACTCATTATTCAAGTCAGTTATTAGTTATGCTTACAAGGCAAAATTGGCAACCTCATTGGAGAATTCACCTTGGCAGACATCAACAGAAAATCAGTAATTGACTTTACTAAGTTATTTGTAATAGCAAATATAAAAGGGGTGCTTCCTCATCCATCCAGCACATCAGCCCCAGCAGGCCTTTTTCCCATCTGCTCCTATATACTGTTGTTCCAGCTACTATGATGTGCTGTTTCTATTGTTCACTTTGTTGGTTAGGCCAAGTTTCTTTCCACTTCCTCAGAGATAACACTTATCCACCATATTTCAGAAAAAGTTCTAAGCAGTAATGTCCTTATAACATTATTTCATCACACAAGGTCTCTTTTCCACAGTTTTTTTTAAAAAACCCCAAGACTTTTACCTACAGCTTCCCTTTCCTCTCACTTTCTCTCTTCCTTTCATTCCTTAAACCAATTCTCAAATGAGTGTCCAAACATAAATCCAAGATTCCCTTGTTCTCCCCAGCTTGGAGCCTCCATTCATGTCTGCCCTTCTCTATCCCTTTTCTCTTCCTTTTCCCCAGGTCCAGAATATAACACATAAAAACATAAAATAGTTGTTTTCCACTTCCCAGGAGAGTGACTGTTTTCAAGTGGTTCCTCATTCAAATCTCTTTTTGTATGCTTGTCTCCACAGTTTCTCATATTTTTTTCAAAGGTTCTCTAAATACCAATTTTCTCCTGTATATGTACCTGGTAACATAATACCTGACTACCTAGATGGTTAAAAAAGAGGAAATTGACCTTCCTAACTCTATCTTCTTCCTCAATAATGTGAAATTAATAAACACTCAGCCCATAACTAAGGCTTTCATTCCATATTATAAGAGGCATATTGTTCAAAAAATCATGATCTTCTGTGGCAGGATTAAAAGTTGAAGGCACCTTCCAGTTTTACTAGAAAATTTCCTAGATTATTACTTCTGTAAAAACCTTTATCAATCTTCATCTCAGTAGATATTTACTCCCATGAAAACCCAATCAAAATGAAGATAATAGGCAAAAGGATACTTTCAGCCCTTACCCAGGGTGGAGAAACAGATTTTATGCCTTTAAAGGAGTTCAGAGAGATATCATAGAGATCAACCTAGTAGTTGATTAGATAGCAGTATTTTCCACACCACTTGCTGAGGCTACGGTGCCGCACAGAGGGAGGGGCAAGTCAGATTTTCATGGTTGTAAAAAGAATTGAAAATAGAGCATGACTCTGAAACCTAACAGCTAGTGCATTCAATAATGAAGGGAGATTGGTGGATATAATATATGAATCACTTGTGGAGCAGGGAGTGGAACTCAAGATTCACTATATGCATATTGTATTTTTCTTTATTTCACAAATATGTAGCAAAGAAGAGTAAATGTTGCAAAAACACCCAGCCTTTATAGGCACTATCTTCTTCTGAGCATTCAGATCAGTAGAGAACCCAAATAGGATGGCTTTAGTGAAAAAAATAAATAAACATGTGAAAGTGGTGTTAATTTTTCCATCCATCTCACTTGCTTTTCTGCCTTCAAACAAGTACTTATATTCTGTATTAGCATGGGCCTGGGAAACATGAAAAACAGAATTGCTTACAGAAGCTTGATTCTGCTCATAGCAATTCCATTTCTTGGTCAATGTAAATGCACAATATCCTCAATTCTAAGTGAAAACTATCTTTGAGATAAGAATGTTGTATTTTTAATTGGATAAAGAAACTGATTCAGATTTATAGTCTCTGGAGTCAATAAAGAAAGTAGAAAGTGACAGAAAATTGCCAACAAGTAACAGTGCAGTATTAGGTTGTTTTAGATTTACATCCTTAATTCAGTCCTTAATTGAGATGGCTAAGTACAAGCCTCAAACAATGTAGCACATGAATTATTGTAGCAAGCAAATTATAATACCTTATCATATTTCTAATATTCTATATTTCTGTGTATTCTATATTGTAAAATGTATTTCTTCTGGCTGAAATACAATGGAAGAGTACATTATTTTCAAATATTTTTGACATACAATTAGACCAACTATAACCATAATTGTATTTATTGTTGTTGATTAGTAAAATTTATGATGCTATTGAGTATGTGAATAAATGACCAAAGGCAAACTTGTCCACTATGTGTGTTTCGTCATGGAGCTGAAGAAATCTGCACATTTCAGTTGTCACCCCTGTACATACATTTACTTTACATTCATACATACAGACACACACATATATCTGAATTGGCTTTTTAACTAATGACTCCAGGTTAATCCTTTCACCACAAGAGTTTCTTTGTTCATAATATAAAGCTGATGTACTATCATTCACTTGCACACCCCACTCTCAAAAAAAAAAAAGGAAAATTTTCAAGCATAGTATATTAAAGACTGAAATCTCCTTCTTCTGTAAGATATCAAAATAATCTGATGGAGCAGCCGCTCTTTGCAGTTGGTATGTTTAAACTTCCTTATGCTTATAGGACAGGGTAAGTTTTGCCTTTAATTTAAGATGTAGATTTTGTTACAATAACCTCCTGACATGAACACAGGGCTTTCTTTTTAAAATTTCACTTTAATTGCTATTCTCATTATTTTGCAAGCTTTTGCCCTAACATATCCCAGGGGTCTTGACAACATGCTTCTTCTCTTTTTAAAAAGCTGAAGTCCTTGATTGTGATATATTGTTAGGGGCTGCGAATAAACACTAGTTAAATTACAGTATCTAAAATAGCTAATAAGGGAACAATTTATGATGTGGAATTTAAAAGGAATCCCTAATTGCACTTCAGTTTGCTGTGAGGATGCTCCTTCTATAACATTAACAGCTATTTTGTTTTGTGAGCTGGCTCCTTGCCAAGGTTTGAGAGCTAATTGGAATTACAATAACATTTCTCACAGGCCATTCATTTGCTCTGGCTGAGTACAAATTACTATGCAAGGGAGGCTGAGGGTTCCTAATGATACAGGATAATGATGTTTTATTCAGATTTTAACGAGGTGTAATCATTCTGGTTGAGAGAGAAAAAGATTAAGAGGGTGCAACAATTACCAATTTTTACAACTGATTAATCACAAGCCATTACTTGTTCTTGGTCAAATAGGCATTATAATGACTATTACCATTTTCAGCTATTTTTAATGCAAATTGCATTAGCTTGTAAAACCTTGCCAACTATGCCACATAAATGATGTGCCTGAATGAGTAAGTGCAATGAATGCATTAAAAAAATTCACACTGACATTGTACAGAAGAAGATTTGAGTGATGAGCACATATTTCTAAAATGCTCACCCAGCACAAGGGTCTTTCTAGAGCTTTTATTCTGCTACTCAACACATTTACCTTCTCCCACTTTGCTTGTTGAAGTCCAGGTCTGCCTTTAGGCTAAAGTAGACAGTCACTGAGGAAATTAACAGAACAGTGACTGCATTGAGATATTCCTCTTCAGAAACCAAAATACTCTGCTAATGTTCAGACCATACCAAGTGCCAAGGTTTTATTACACAGTAACTTATGTCTGAGAGTTTCACAAGCTTGTTTAATTCCACGCAGGCTATAAGTATCCATTTTCTATATTCACAATAGGTTTTGGTTTGGTTTGTTCCCCAAGACAGTTCATTTTTTTTCCAGATTTTTTTAAAACCCAAACATTTCAATATCTCTGTCTCTACACAACAGGCATTAATAGAGTATTTTTATAAATAAAAGAGTGAAGAGAAGAGGTTCTGCCACAATAATACAGAGGGTTCCCACTCCTATGTAAAATGACTGGCAGATTTTGAAGCAAATTATCAGATGGGGAAGTGTAGAAGGGAAGAACTGAAAAAGAAAACACCATGAATTGCAAAACATAAGAGATAGAAAAAGAGATGACCATCTGCTGAAAACACTGTATGAAGCCTTCCTGATAACCTCTTGATGGTTTAAGGGGAACATCTCAGCCTCTGGAGGGGTGCTGCCTGGAACCATTGTCAGGGGACAAAGAGACTCCAGTGGCTCCCTGAAAGTGCTCAAGTCATAGTGATGGGATTACTGAAGAATGGAGTGTTATGGAAACGACATGGCCCTTCTTCGCCATAGACTATGACACCCTATGGAGACGCAGGGAGCCGGCCCTCAGGCATCTGTCTATCACCCCCAAAATATACAATATTATTGACTATAATCACTCAACCTACCTAAAGATAAAGGGTATAAAAAGAGATTGAACATGAGCAAAAGTTGGGGAGAAAACTTCCACCATCTCTGGGAGGGCAAGCTATGAGCTATCCTGTCTCCCCCACCCCATCAGACATTGCAGGGGTGAGCAACCAATTCTTACTCTGTTTTCCTATGTCTTACTAATTATACGTTGCTATAACTCACTGGGTATATGTGTGTTAGTGGGAAGTGGCTATATTCTTCCCTTTGTTTTTGCTTTGGGTTACTGAGTGTGTTTAAATGTGGCGTTAAGCTGTTGTGTTTCTGGTTAGTAGTTTTCTATTGATTAGTTAAGTTTGTTGTGGTGAGCATAAGTTGTTGTGGGAGTTGCCTGTAGAATGTGTTTTGTGCTGGTTTCTTTTGGGTTTTTTTTGTCATCAATTAAATACAATCCTGCAGCTAAATGTTATCATCAACTAAGCAACCCATATAGTCATTGTCACATACTTGTATTAATAAAAGTTATTTTGGGAGCTGATATAGAGAAATTTATTTTCTTGCTATTTAGTGTGGTCTCATAAACAGAATGCCAAAGATCTTTCCATGCAGTGTACTGTCCTGTGTTGTCTCTTGAGGTGAGACGCAGACAGAATGATATGGGCCATAAAGCTTTGATGTTCTGGGGACACTTATAGCTAATATCTTGCTAAAGAAAGTTCCTCCTGGCTAAAGTCTGGTCCTCACAAGAGTGCTGATGACTCGTTCAATCTGTATTCTGTCCAGTGTTAGGCAGACAGTATTGGGTTTATACAACTTCAGTATTCTGAAGGTGCTTATAGAATAACTTAGCATTAATACAGGTGGGACAAAAAATCTTTGCATTTCTGACTCTCCTTTTCATATGACACCTCCTCAAAGGGAAATTCAATGAAATACTCTGCTGGAGTATGTGTTGCCTGTCATCATTGGCATTGAGTGTAGAATTAAAAAACTTAATTGAAAGTAGAACAGTAAGTAACAACATTTGAAGTGTTTTCCAACTCTATCAAAGTAAAAGCAAGTTTCTGAGAATTTCCCTAAATGCTACAGAACAAGATTTCTTTAAAGACAATATTCAGAAGTTTTTGTTAAGATGTTGTTTACTTTTAAAGTAATTTATTTCATTTGCATTTATTTTTGTAGTACCATAGTATCTGAGACTAGCTACTCTTCCCTCTCACTTTGGAATGAACATATTAGTGACATTAATCAGTAAGTAACTTCACAGTAATTTTAGAACACCAGATCATATAACTAGGTATCTTACGTAGTGCAGTTTTATGATCTAATGACAAAGAAAGAAAGAACCAAGAAATTTCAAAAATATTAAAACCTTAGAAGCAGTCATAAAATTACTTTCACCATTGGGAAAAGGTAACAATAGAAGACAGGTCTTTCTTTAAACATGGTCATACTCCCACCACCCCCATTGAAAGGCTCGAAAGATTTGTCTAGAAAGCACTCTGATACTCTAAATGTAATTGTAATCATAATCATCCTTTAGTATGCAGTGTTAACTACTGTTCCCTACCTGCTTGGCAAATACATCATTAATTAAGTCAGCTTCCCAAATTTTTGAAGTTTTGATGTTCTAGGAAAAAGGACATTTGGCTGATAAATACCTCTTACAGAGAATTCAGAGTATTCTTGTCCTGTCAGATTAAACTCATGATTGTTTTCTGAGGGAATAAATATTACTTAAATATTTTAAAATATCCAGGAAAAATATAAGATTATATAACTTTTATTTATATATTTATTTATATATCATTTAAGCTAGTTATTACATAATTTTAGCTTCTCAGGAATTAATCAATAGCTGCCTACTTGTGGGCTTTAAAAGCATGTCTTATATATGGGAATCAAAATGTTGTATCTTTAAGAAATATAGTGCGGATTAAACATGGTAACTCAGATTTTTGTACAAGCAAGCTAAAGATACGCAAATTGTCTTTCACTGCAATCCTTGTCTGTTAAATGTATAGTCTAGATTATAAACTAGATTTATGCTCTGGTTGTTTTATAAAGAAAATTGGAGTAATTTATTACCATGTTTCCAAATATAAGCCTTATTAAGGCATACATAGGCCCTATGTTTTGATTTCTATAGAGAGACTAATTTTATTTACTTCAGTAGGTTTAGTTTCGATTTGATCAGAAGTATATATCTGACAACAGATGAACAGCAATTGCCATTGGAAGACATTATCACTTGGAATATTCACTAACATTTTCATCATAAAAGATTAGTCATCAGGCATATCTTATGGGACTGAAGCGCCTTAATCATTTAGTTCTTTAGTTCAATCACTGGAGGACCAATTAATCCATTTATTACAGCCAGTTATTTTGCTCCTGCTTCAGTTTGTGAAGAGGACTGAGAATCCTGTTCAAGAGATGATGCACAGAATTTGACTTCAGGCAATGGATGAGCACAAGATGTTCTGATCTTAGAGACAGCTTTTTCTAAAGTAAAACAATCTTAGATAGTATCCAAACCATAATCAATAGCATATGCCCCTTTTAATGCTGTTTCTGCAGAAACACACTTGAGATTTTGCTGTAATTAGTTCTTAATTTTTTCTAAATGTTTGCACCTTAGAAGTGTCTTTCTTTTTATCAGACCAACTCTATAGCAGAGCAAATAGCCTGAAACTGGTAAAAAGGAAATGGAAGGGGAAAGAGAAGGGGGAAAACTATTTATGATTCAAAAAATTTATTCTTCCAAAAGCAAACCAGTATGCTGAAGCTCTTTTCATCCATTTCTAACAGTAGCCTGTTGTTATGTAATGTGTGAATTTTAGCTATTTCTGGATGTTGGGCCCCTGCTTATTTTCTTGCTCTATTCTTTATTCAGAGAACTGAGAGTCACCGTCTAAAGAACTTAGTTCTGTGCTTACCTTTCTTCTCTTACTATTTTGCCTTCCTAAAATTCCTTCCAGTTAAAAGAAATAATATGAGAACCTAGAAAAAAAAAAGTAAGTAATCATTCAGAAGAACAATATTTCAACAGAAGAATTTTCTCTACATCTTATCTTTTGCACACAGCTTGATAAATCTTATCTGATTCTATGTACTAAGCCATCCTGTATTTTCTTGTTTGAACCAGAATAGACATAAATCCACCAGAAGATTGAACGGCTATTCAGTAACACAGAGAAGTGAAATAGGGGCCTTAGTTGAACATATTTGCTATACAAGATCAAAGGGCAATTACACTTGAAAACCAGCACATCTCTAGAACAGAATTCCCCATTTCTGAAAATAAAATATCACCGCTGTCCACAAGCTTTCTATGAATTGTGGAAAGGGAGTGTATGGATATTGGTTGTAACATGCAATACCACCTTTTTGTTTGTGTTGTGGTCTTTTTTTTCTCAGAATTTTCCGACATGTTTTCATCTAGTCTTTATTCTAATCAGAGATCATGGCTACTAAGTTTCTATTGAGTAACGAATGGGACTGTATGGAAGTTAAATGCAAAGTGTGTTTCTCTGATGTTTATGAATCATATAAAATTTGCATCCAAAAGAAAGAAACCACAACAAAAGAGTAAAATTAAGCCCTATGCAGCCCACCACATCATCTTACATGTTCTATCACTAATGCCTGATTTGTTTTTTGGTTTTTTTTTTCCCTAGAACTCACATTTTCATTTCTAATTCATTAAGCAGATTTCAAGAGCCCATTTTTAATAAAATAATAATTCTGTGTGTATTCTTTTCTACCTTATTTAAAAGAGCAGTTTGTTTTTGTTTCTATGTAGAATGGAAGACATAACTCTTTCAACAATTTGATGAGTTTTGTTTTATTTAATCTGACCCTGGAAATCTATAACTAAAAGGTCACATCAAAAGATTTATACTTTCTTTTATGCGATTTTTTTGTAACAGATCCTTCCTTTTTCTTCTTTATGTATTGTGGTTCTTTGTCCGTTTATAGTGCAGATTTTAGCAAGAAAAGAACAAAAAAAAAAAAAAGGAAGCTTCCTGCAATCACAAGAAAGTAATTCACTTGCTTTTCAGATGGCAGCAATTGTGAAATAGGGCAGCCATACAGAGCCAGCAGCCAAAATCCTCTCTGTGAGAGCCACATGAACCAGTGAGCCTTGTAAATCTTTTTTTTTTAAACTCAGTCTCGGGCCTGGATTTATTTGTTTTTCTAAGCAGACTGATCTGGCTCCCTTCAGGCCCTACAAAATGATCTGTCACTGTCTACCCAGATAACCTGAGGCAGCCAATAATGAAGTCAGCTCACCAGGCTTTGCAAATGGGCCTAGTATCTTAGATCACATAAGACCTTTTCAATTATTAGATTTCCACCTCAGGGCCTCCTATCGCTCTTTCCCTTTCCCTGGTGAACAAGCCTGTGTGCAGTGCAGATGCAGCCACCCACCCCAGGAAGGTTCAGGGAGTAATCTGGTGATTTGATTCAGCAAAACTGCATGTTTCTAAATTAAAGAAGCACCTCTTTGCTTTAGTTTGTTCTTTTGTTGATCTTGGTATGCTCTTAATGGGCTTGGAGGCTGATCCTTAGTGATCACAGCTATTATATACTTTCAGCCTTCACTCAGAGACTAATAAAAAGAAAGATATGAGCCTTAGTTAAATACAGCTCTTGACCTACATCTAAAATGGAAGATTTGTTTGGTATTGGAGTAAATATTTGATAATTCAGTGTTAGGTGTGGATACTCTAAAGCTATGAAGAAACTATTTATATTAGGCATGTCATAATCACAGAATCATGGAATGAGTCAGGTTGGAAGGGACCACAGTATGTCATCTGATCCAGCCTCCCTGCTCAAACAGGATCATCCCAGAGAACAGGATTGTGTCCAGATGGTTGTTGAATATCTCCAGTGAGGGAGACTCCACAACGTCTTTGGGCAATAGAATCATAGAATCATAGAATCGATTGGGTTGGAAAAGACCTCCAAGATCATCAAGTCCAACCCCTGGTCCAACTCCAGTCCATTTACTAGATCATGGCACCCAGCGCCACGTCCAATCTGTGTTTAAAAATCTCTAGGGATGGTGAATCCACCACCTCTCTGGGCAGCCCATTCCAATGCCTGATTACTCTCTCTGGAAAGAATTTTTTTCTGATATCCAACTTAAATTTCCCCTGGCAGACCTTAAGCCCGTGCCCTCTTGTCCTATTGCTGAGTGCCTGGGAGAAGACACCAACCCCCACCTGGCTATAACTTCCCTTCAGGTAGTTATAGACAGTGATGAGGTCACCTCTGAGCCTCCTCTTCTCCAGGCTAAACAACCTCAGCTCCCTCAGCCTCTCCCCATAGGACTTGTGCTCCAGTCCCTTCACCAGCCTCGTTGCTCTTCTCTGGACTCGCTCCAGCACCTCAATATCCTTTCTGAACTGAGGGGCCCAGAACTGAACACAGTACTCAAGGTGTGGCCTCACCAATGCAGAGTACAGGGGAAGGATCACTTCCCTGGTCCTGCTGGCCACGCTATTTTTGATACAGGACAGGATCCCATTGGCCTTCTTGGCCACCTGGGCACACTGTTGACTCATGTTGAGCTTCCTGTCAATTAGTACTCCCAGGTCCCTTTCTGCCTGGCTGCTCTCCAGCCACTCTGTGCCCAGCCTGTAGCGCTGCAGGGGGTTGTTGTGGCCAAAGTGCAGGACCCGGCACTTGGCCTTATTGAACTTCATCCCATTGGAATCAGCCCATCTCTCAAGTCTATCCAGATCCCTCTGCAGAGCCCTCCTGCCTTCCAGCAGGTCGACACTCCCTTCCAACTTGGTGTCATCAGCAAATTTGCTGATGATGGACTCAATCCCCTCAATCTGATCCAGTGCACGATCAATTGCACAATAAAGAAATTCTTACTCATAATAATAATGAAAAAAGACATAACAGAAATCACAATTTTGCTTTTCCAATCTGTGTCTTCCCAAGACTCATAGAGAATTTGTGGGTTTTCCCTTCCATTTTCTATCTAGTTGAATATAATTACTTTTCACCATATTTTCCTTTGCTACATTGCAGTATTAAAAAATATTAGTTCTCACATTTCCATTACCAGCATATAGATCTTATTCTGATCACTCTGATTTCAAATTCAAGCTATACAATCCCCGTGCTGCCTGCAAAGCTCATAACTTCAGGTGGTGACATGCACTTCCCAATCAAGAATCATTGTTGGAGCACTATGCTGCAAGCCTTAAAAATCAGAGGTGATGAATCAATCTGACCATCTATCACTTTCAGAGGAGGTGATCAATAACACAACCAACCCAGTGACCTGTGCTCAGAAATAGAGCCTTATCATACATTTGTGTTACCCATACTCTCCAGACTTCACAGCTCTATTTTAATTTTCTGACAGCACTCACTACCTAAAAATCAGCAATGGCTTGGGCTTTTTACTAGAGATTGCTGGTGGCTTTTCCCTGCATACAGACATTAGTGCAGAGGATGGTCAAACTCCCAGGTGAATCCCAATCCAGAGATGTAGCCTGTATGTTTCAGAGGCTTTTTCGCTCCCCTGGAGACAAAGTGATGTGAATCTTTACTCTGGAACAAGACGTGTGCTTGGTTTTCTAACCAAAGTGTTATAATTGAAAGGCTTCAAATGAAGTTGAGATCCAATATATACTCTTTCTATGGCTTTGACAGTATTACTTTGATCTTCATTTTCATTGACTATATAAGCAAATTCTTCATAATTAGTTCCTTCATAAGTGTTTATTTGACACATTGTGTAGACTGTTTCTAATGTTATTTAAAGATTTCCACTCAGAGAGCAAACTGAAAAAAATGACTTATGATTAAATTCCACACAAATTTAAGTCTGGACGGTGGAGTCCCAACCCAAAAGGGAAAGGAAAGAACACAGATGTGGAAATGCTTATGGTCAAAAACAAAGGACGCAAATCAGAGCGTTCTCAAAAGCTTACAAAGTTTTATTTGTAAATTATAGACACAGCATGGAAATTGGTATGTTATTCCCTTGTCTTACCAGATTTTGCATAAGGGGTAGGGTGAAAGAGAGGAGGGAGAGAGAAAGTGAGAGAAAGCGAGAAAGAAAGCGAGAAAGAGAGAAAGAAAGAGAGAAAGAGAGAGAAGGAGAGAGAGAAGGAGAGAGAGAAGGAGAGAGAGAAGGAGAGAGAGAAGGAGAGAAGGAGAGAAGGAGAGAAGGAGAGAAAGAAAGAAAGAAGGAGAGAAAGAAAGAAAGAAAGAAAGAAAGAAAGAAAGAAAGAAAGAAA